>JAOTIX010000139.1:6457997-6468344 GCA_027123715.1 Gaidropsarus macrophthalmus
TGTGTGTGTGTGTGTGTGTGTGTGTGTGTGTGTGTGTGTGTGTGTGTGTGTGTGTGTGTGTGTGTGTGTATTTGTATTTGCATGTATGTTTTTGTTTGTGGCAGTGCATGTATGTGTGTGCATGTTTGCCTGTATGTGTGTGTGTTCATGTTTGCATGTACGTGTGTTCATGTTTGCCTGTATGTGTGTGTGTGTGTGTGTGTGTGTGTGTGTGTGTGTGTGCGTGTGTGTGCGCATGTGTGCTCTTGGCAGGAGTGCAGGTGCACGGCTGTTTGTCTGTTTTCACTTTTCAAACTGTAACTGTCTCCCAAACACTCGTGGTTTCAGACCATGTTTTGCAGCGCACACATGTACACACAATAACACACACACACACAAGCATCCACACACACAGACACACACATATATAAACAAGCACACACACACGCACACTAGCTGAGCCTGTGTGCAGCCAATCAGAAGCCAAATCACAAAAACATTATGCTAATGTCTTTGCAGACATCTGGTTGTAAGTGTTCATTTGGGGCTTCATATCAATCATAGGAACGCGACGCTACCTGTTCCAAGGACATGCGTACATGACAAATGCCTCGTCCCCATCATTCATTCTGTCCGTCTGTCCACTAAATCTCCCCGGTTATGTTAGCTCCACGTCTGATAGACATCTCACTGGTTCGACTGGAAGGTGAGCTTCGCACCGCAGGGAAATAGTACAAAAACAAAAGAACGAAATCTGCTGAAATCTGGGTTCATATTTCTATACAGACTGACAGACTTCATCAGACTGTGAGCACTATAAAACTATAACGACGACATTATGCGTCCTATGTACGCTTGTGTTGTCATGCCTTGTTTTGGAGATTTCATGGCTGTCTACTCTTCTGGGTTTGTCTTCTGAACTATTTTATATTTTCACCTCCGTTCTCTTTGCTCCTCAGGTGGTAGCGGCAACGATCACGTTCAAGGAGAACGTTCGTAATGACCTGTCGGGTTGACCTGTGAAGCCCCAGGCCTGTGTTAGGGTTGAAAAGTCTAAAATGCCACGCCCAATTGAAGGAGGAATCACTCTAGTTATTTCACACAAACAAATATAGAGACCAATTCCCTGGATGGTTCCGCTAGTGGATGGGTGTGTTTTATTCATGGCAAAACTGTAGATCAACAATGCCTTGATGGAGTAAAAATCTGCAGTGGAGGAGTCACATGGTGCAGCTTTAAACCCTTTAATAGCGCTGCATCGTCACTGTCAGACCGCGTCAGGAATGATCGGCAGTCCGCGGTAAACTCTTCCCTTGGTCTTTCTCTCCCTCCCTCTTTTATGTAACACCCAGCCTGACGTGGTTGTTATGTGCACACAGCGTCAGACACTTTGAATTACAGTTCAGCTGACCGCCTCCGTCACGTCAGTCAAACAACGCAAGCGGAGCAGAGAGGTGGAGGAGAGAGGAGGAGGAGGGAGGTGGGGGAGAGAGGAGGAGGAGGAGGAGAGAGTTGGAGGAGGAGAGAGGAGTGTGCATGCGTCAGCTCCTGAAGATCAATCTCAATGGGATCAAATCTATTAAGCTTGCCCTAATGCTCTCCTACTTTGCCTCAGCGCAATTAAAGCAGCTCTCAAAACAATTTAAACACCGTTCATATTGATTATATGACAAAGGTTATTATTAAAGAATATTCTAAACTTTTTCATTAGGAATAATCTTAATAATATAGCATATTATAGTACGAGAAAGTGTTCAAAATCCATAGCTCAAATATTGATTTCAGCATCATTGTAGCTGTCATAGTTTCATTGGAAAGCTTTGTACGTTGTAGGCTACTGCTTTGAATTGTTGTTCTTTTGTGAATTAAGAAAGCAAAACGATTAATAAATAATAGAGCTGAGGAGAAGATTGCAAAGCAACTCCCGACGCTGAGGCACCAATGTGAAGCAAGTTTAACAATGGCAATGAGACGTCCATAAAGTCTAATATATATCGTCTCAGGTTTATTCAATAATATGAAGTGAGATGATTCACTGAATGGATTGGGGCAGCCCACCTGCCAGTAGACTGCAGTCACAGACAGTTAACCTCAAGAAGTGGAAGTCTTTCTGAGCCAATGAAGCGTCAGGAACTCTGTCATCCGTGCTCATTGTCAAAGTTAGCGCACATAAGAGCACACTTCAGGTCTCTCACTCCAGCCGTTTAATATAAATACCTTTCTATAATTTATTTTTCGAGTGAAAGGAATTCAAGGGCCACGTTACAGCACAAGGGTAAGCAGAACTGAAATATTATCGAACATATTGGAGGATTAGAAAAGGCATGCGTAATTCTAGGGCTATGGCAGGTATGCTATAGTGTCCCCTTTCACTTAATCTTTTTCTTAAATATAGTATTGAATAAATATACGTGTTAACGTTTACACTGTAGGATGATGTGTAATAAAAAAGAGGCCATGTCAAATATATAACATGAACTAACTACGTTAGATTGCTATATCTTTAGTGAATGCAGTTGATTCTAATGTTTAGTGTTCATGTTATTGTTATGATTGAAAGTTAAACATATGCTTTAGACGGTGACCATTAATTTACTGCACGCTTACTGAACAGTCTGTTTGGTATAGAAGCTGCTCAACAGCACGATGTTGTTTTGTTCATACCGTAAAAAAAAAACCACGAGCGCCACAGGTCACAGCTGGCTGGCGTCACCGTG
Organism: Gaidropsarus macrophthalmus; assembly: GCA_027123715.1. Classification (NCBI taxonomy): domain Eukaryota; kingdom Metazoa; phylum Chordata; class Actinopteri; order Gadiformes; family Gaidropsaridae; genus Gaidropsarus; species Gaidropsarus macrophthalmus. The sequence continues at coordinate 6,460,694 of JAOTIX010000139.1, forward strand.
TCACTGTGTTTTTGTTTTGACACGCAGGCACCTGGGGCGTCATGTCTCTGCAGCCCCTCACCCCGGTGAATTGCGCCAGCCTCATCCAGCCGGGCTGCTCCCTGCTCCAGCTGGACGGGGAGCTCCTGCTCTTTGGCCAGAAGGGCTGGCCCAAGCGCGCCTGTCCCACGGGGGTGTTTGCGGTGCGGCGGAAGCAGGGAGTGCTCAAGCTGAGGGCCATCTCCTTCTCCAACGACTCCTGCTACATCCCGCCTCTGCGCTGCCCAGCGGTGGCCCGGCTGGACCCCCACGACGGCTTCCCGGAGAGCTACGTCATCCACGGAGGACGCAACCCCAACAACGACATCTCGGCCAGCCTGTACTTGCTGAGCCTGGACAGCCGCGGCTGCAACCGCAAGCTCACCCTGCGCTGCCAGGAGAGGGAGCTGGTGGGGGAGGTGCCCACCGCACGCTACGGCCACTCCCTCAGCGCGGTGCGGAGCCACGGGAAGACGGCGTGCGTTCTATTTGGCGGGCGGTCCTACCGGCCGGCGGGGGAGCGCACCACCGAGTGCTGGAACAGCGTGGTGGACTGCCCGCCACAGGTGTTCCTGGTGGACCCGGAGTCCGGCTGCTGCTCAGTGCACAGCCTGCCGGAGCTCAGCGACGGGCAGTCCTTCCACGTGGCCCTGGCCCGGGAGGACTCGGTCTACTTCCTGGGCGGTCACTCCACCTCGTCTGACTCGCGGCCCCCTCGACTCCTCCGGCTGCGGGTGGACCTGCTCCAGGGCGGCGCGGCGCTGTCCTGCGAGACCCTGGACACAGGCTGGTCCTGCACCAGCGCCATCGCGGTGCGCGCCGGGCCCGCCCACAGGTACGTCATCCTGGGGGGCTACCGGGCCGACTCCCAGAAGAGGATGGACTGCTGCGCGGCGGTCCTGGACGACGACGGCGTCCGCTTCGAGGCCCTGGACGCCCCCCCGTGGACAGCGGACATCTCCCACAGCCGCACCTGGTTTGGCGGGAGCGCGGGCGAGGGGCGCGCCCTGATTGGGGTGCCAGCCGAGGGCAAGTCCACCCAGCAGGACGCAAACCGCTTCTACGAGGTGGTCTTCCAGTCGGAGGAGGGGGCCGGCCTGCGGGCGGAGGAGGACGGGGCCCAGGGCTGCAGCCAGGGCTCCATGGACCTGGAGGAGTCCCCGCCCCTGGAGGACTCGGAGGAGCTGTACTTCGGCGGCAGGGAGCCCCACGAGCTGGAGGACAGCTGCAGCGACGGGGAGCAGGACACCTACAACGAGGAGGACGAGGAGGACGAGTCCCAAACAGGCTACTGGGGCCAGTGCTGCACAGGCTGCGTGCTGGACCCCAACACCTGGGAGCCCTACTACTCCACGGAGCTCCACCGGCCCGCCATGATCTTCTGCTCCAGGGGGCCGGGGGACGGCCACTGGGTCCACGCCCGCTGCATGGAGCTCACCGAGAGCCTGCTGCTGAAGCTGTCGTGGGGGAGAAGCAAGTACTTCTGCCTGGACCACGGTGGCCTTCCGCGGCAGGAGACCACCCCGACCCGGAAGGTGCTGCCGATCAAGCGCAGCCCCATGAAGACCACGCAGCAGCAGCCGAAGAACAGCCCGCTGCTGAAGATGAGCCCGGCCAAGAAGAGCTTCCTGAGGAGGCTTTTCCAGTGAGGTGTGCTGCTGCTTAGCGGAGACGCCGTGGCGGGAGTATCATCAGGCTCCGTTATCTGCCCACACAGTAATCACCTCTTCAGAGCAGTCATTATGTTTATTGTGGTGTTGTTAAGGGTGGATTTAATTCTGTTTTCATTCAAAACCGAGTGTTCATTTTGGATTTATTTTTGTAATAAAATCAATGAATAAAGGGGACATTTGTTTTCAGTGCCTTGCTGTGTGATAGTCTCCGTCTGGAAATGAATAGAAACAATTTTGTGGTGAAAATCTGTTTGTTTTTTATACCAACTTCTTTAATCCGTAATGGAAGGGGAAGTATTTACATAGTTAATTTCCACTGCAGGTTCTCCTTTGAAACAAAACAAAGTGCACACATTAAACCGTCACAGTAATGAGCGTAACCCCATTACATGCACAGAAGGCTTGGGCCTGCAATAATTGACATATTCTGTCAAAACATTTACCCATTAATTGGATTCTAATTGAGGTTGAGAGGTTGTTTGCTTTCCAAGCGCATCGTTCGGATGATAATTGGTTTTTTCGAGTATTAAAATCAATTGATAAAATTAAATCGAATGCATTGCAATGTAAGTTACTCCAGCAAATCTCGCAAATATTCAAAGCAGTTATTTTGTATTTCAACTGTTTTATTCTGAAACAAACAGCATGCATGTTGGATACAGACAGCATGAAAACACATTGAAACAAATAAGTGATAAAATATTAAAAATGTCCAATCCTAAAAAGAGGGGCAAGATTACCCAATCAGCCAATCAATCAATCAATCAATCAATCAAAAAGAATGCTTTCTCCACTCTGTGGACAGTCCTGTGCGAGTGCCCACGAGCAGAGTGCATACACAATGAGGCATCAGCTACTGTATTATAAGGGTCTCATGAGAAATCTTTGCCATAACAAAGTCCATGGGGTATTGTGCTTAATAACAAACCGCACAGTGCTTTGGTTGTCTCGACAAAAGGTCAGCGTGCGCTCGCTCTATTTGATGTTCGGAGGTAGAAGACATCTTGTTTCTCTCTCTCTCTCCCACAGTGCAAAACAACTAAGGGAGATAAAATTGGTTCAAAGGCACCTGATATCCCTCCGGGACCCCACTATGAAGAACTAAGCAATCATTTTCAGAGGGCACTGTTGGAGATCATTTTGGTCTCTGTGATTCCATTTTTGTTCAAGCCCAGATGATATATTAATACCTGGGTCATAAACGGGGCCTCTAACACAATTCCTAGGCAATGATTTACAGTGGTTTCATCTGTTTCCATAAATAATCTCTCTGTGTAAATGTATAAATGTGCCATAGCCGTGCAATACAATAAACTGCTCCATATTTTATCTAAAGATGGAGAGTGGGAAAAAACCTCTCCAGAAGGAAACACAAAAGAGCTCCTGCTTATATCTGCACCCGGTGAACCCCAGCCATTAGGGGGCACATTATTTAAAGTGTAAGTGGAAAACCAATGTAGAAAGTAGTGCGTATAAATGTGGAATATTGAGTTAATCACAGAATAATATAGTGGCATGACCCATATGAAATACACAACAGCTACATGTCCAAAGGTGTAGAATGGTATAAAATGTATTTTTCTTTTTAAAGAAATAATAATTTAGTCTAATACACACTATGTTGAGTCACATGAGTAAAATAAGCAATACTAAAAATCTGGAGCATCCAGACACTGCGCCTCATCTCTCTCTGCCACCTCCGGTTCCATGGTAGCGTTCAAGACCTTGGCCGTGTCATTGTGAGCATCCATGAACCTCTGCAAGTACTTAGAAGTGTATAGCCAGTGATGCTTCAGAACGTCTTCCAGCTCAAAAATCTTGGACTGCCGTGCGTTCATCTTGCGGAATCGCCGGAACAGTTTGTTTGCAGACTCGTTCCCCTCGCTCGCCCAGGCACCAATGGAGCCATCTCTCTCTATGATCTCAGGGACGTGGGCCAGGGTTTTGTGGAGGTAATTGGTGATCTTTCCGTTGTATCTGTAGTTGAAAGTGGAGGAGAGAAGATCTGCGAATCGCTGGGAGTTGAAGCTGTAGCGACACAGCTGGTCGGGACACTCCTTGGTCGGACTTGTGGCGCGCCACACCGGCTTCATCTCCAAGTAGATCTCCATGAGCTGCTTCAGGGCCTGGCGCCGGTCCTCTGTCGGCACCAGTTCGCACACCGCCTCGACAGCCTCCATGCTCATCAGCTTCCGGGCGTAGTTGCCGTTCATCCTCATCACCGGTTTCACCTTCATCGTCTTCCTCAGCTGCTTGTCCAGGGCCGCCCGCCAGCTCCGCCTCTCCTCCCTGGTCGGGTTGGTCTTCTGGAACACCTCTCCGATCTCATCCTGGAAGATCTTGTAGAACTCTGTGGCGTTGCCGATGTCGCAATGCAGCGCGTCCAGCGTCGGATGTGTCTCCAGGAAGGGCTTGGCAGAGATCCCTTTCACCCTGTCTCTGAGTTCCTCGGCCGACTCTGAGAAGGGATTGGTCCGCCAGGTCTCGTAGCGCTCCAGATTCTCCTCGTGGCTGCGGGTGACGGAGTGGAGCACCATGTTGTGGGCCGCCTGGGCCCGGGTGGAGTCACACAGCGTGCAGACGTAATTGGAGCCGGAGGCCTCCAAGCCCTCCACGTCTCGCACCATCTTCTCATCGTAGCCGGAACCTCTGAAGTGGAAGCTGAAGAACCGTGGGAGCCCGCCAATGGGCAGGATGAGCCGACTGTGCTTCATGGCACTGCGCTCGGCCGCCACGGGACCCAGGACGGCGGTGAGTGTTTCATGGTCTGACTCGTCCACAAACATGAGGCACAAGGGCTTACAGGACAGTTCAGAGTTGGGCTTCGGCTCCCGGAAGATGATCAACTCCTCCTCCTTCTCCTCCTCTCCATCTGCCATGTGCAGGGAGACGGACATGATGGTGAAAGAGAAACGCACAGCTTTCTCTGGGACCGCCGGCCCTCCGCCGTGCTTCTCGCTCACGTCTCCCATGCCATCGCAGGACTCCTTGATCATGACGGAGAACCCCGAGGTGCAGGGGCTGTCGTCCAGTCCGCGCTCCCTCAGCCCGTCCATGATGTCCTCCTCCAAGTCCTTCAGGGCCGACACCAGCGCCACGTCGTAGCGGAAGCGGCGAGTGATGGTGTCCGCCGGGGCGTCGTCCACTGACGACGCCCAGCCAGACAGCCCGTTGATGATGCCCACGTGGCAGGAGGTGGAGACATCCTTCAGGGCGGGCTGCCACTCAAAGGCGTGGAAGCCAGGCAGCAGCTCCTTCTCGGCGGCACGGAGGGCGTGCAGGGGCTGGAAGATCTGACGGCCGCTGGTGGCTTTGACGGTGCGGTACATCTTGTGGTATTGGCTGCAGCTCAGGAAGGTGTTTACGCGGATGGCCAGGCAAACGGCGGCATGCAGCCCAAAGCATCTGGCTGCAGACGGGCACCAGAGGAGGAAATGTTGGAAAGAGAACGGACTGTATTAGTTGAATCATCAAAATGTCATACAAGCACCATTCTAGTAAGATGTTGATCGTTAAACATGTCAGTAATTGATCAAATCCTATGTCACAAGGGGGCAGAAGGTGAAAAGAGGAAAGTGGCTGAAGTGATGTATTAGCTGCAGATTAAAACAAACACCATCTGGTCTCTGTTCCCCAGAGGATACACTCGTAATTTGCAGACACAAGAGCGGCTGATGTTGTTTTGATACTAACAGCCCCATGACTAGGGCTGTTACTGAGCATCAAACGGGATAGCTAAAGATAAAGAGACAACTGAAAGACAGACAGAACATGTGGGATAATAAAATGAGTCTCCGTCTCCTCCGCTCTCGTCGTGTCCTTCAGGTGAGCGGGCTCCAGTGGTTATCTGCTTCTGTTACTCTCTGACAGAGGGACACATTTAAGACCCTGAGAGCCGCGTCTTACCTTGCATAATGGCCTCCAGTTCGTCCGCCTTGCGATGATCGTTGTCCGACCGCAGCGCCAGGAGGAACAGCGTGAGACACACGGCCTTGATATCGCCGCCCTCTTCCTTCTCCGCAAACATCTTCACCTGGCCCCTCAGGTCGCGCAGCCTGTGTTTCTGGGCCCGGCGAGTCAGGGAGAGCAAATGCTGACGGGGCCTCCCACCCTTGTTGGGTGTCTGGTCGCCGCAGCCCTGCGCCTGGGTCCCCCAACCCCTCTCCTCCTCCCGCTGATGGGCCTCGCAGTGGTTCCTGAACGAGTCCAGCCTCACCTGCTCCCTGCATGTCTTCCAGGGGCAGCAGAGGGGCAGCGAGTTCAGCAGGGCCAGGAAGACTTTGGCCGGGGCTGTGAGGTCGGAGGATGAGCAGGGCAGGCCGCAGGCTGGGCAGTAGGGTCCCAGCGCGCGGCAGTACTTGACGATGCAGCTTTGGCAGAAGACGTGTCGGCAGGGCGACTGGACCGGCTCGGAGAGCAGGTGATCACACACCTGGCAGGTGACAGAGTGAACCAGGTCCAGGGGCAGCTGCTCCGAGACCAGCCTGGTGCCCAGGTGGTCTATGTGGCATTTGGTGATACCCCCGACCCAGTGTTCCCTTTGTCGTCTTGTGTTGGCCTGGGAGCGGAGGCCGGGGCCGGGGAGGTGGCGGTCCTGGGCTGCAGGTCTGAGGGCCCTCCGCTCAGTGCCGGAGGGGCCTTCAAAGGGGTCCCACTTGCACCTCTTGAACAGTGTCTGGCCCAGTGAAAGGGCTCTCTTCTTTTTCCTCTTCCGGCCGAGGCGTTTGAGAGACGGTTTCTTCCTGGCGTGACAGACGGCGCACAGGGACAAGTGGGGGGTCCACTCCGGCACACTGAGCGGGGTGAAGCTGCAGAAGCCTCCCCCGCGCATCACGGTCATCCAGCAGCGCTGGCAGAAGAACGGAGGGTGGACGGCATCCAGGTCCTCCGTCACGTCCACCTTGAACACCTTGCGGATGACCTCCGGCCAGGTGGTGAACTTGCAGCCCATCCTGCTCAGAGCACGCCGGCACGAGTCCCCCAGAGGGGCCTGCACCTCGCGCTCCGGGCCCTTGACCTTCCGCAGAACGGAGCCACAGAGCCGGCAGAGGCACCTGGAAAGGGAGGACAAACGAAATGTGATGGTACTGTACTGACATCTTATCCCTAACCCTAACCCAAAGATAATTCCTCTATTCAAATCAGGAGCCTACTTTCCTTTCTCCAAAATGTAATTATTTTATTATATTATTATATTATTAACTTCTCCAGTTAAAGAAAATACTTTAGAGCAACATCTATTTGTAGAATTCAAAATCTGTATTTTGTATAAGGTTTCTAATGAAAACATTAAAGTTGACTCTTTTGAATTCACCTCAAAGAGCAATTACTGTTGATTGCTAAAGCTGGTGGCGTGCAGACACACCCTCTCATACCTGAGCTTCTCCATGTGCACCTCCATCTCCTGCAGCTTCCGGTCCACTCTGAGAGCGGGCCCTTCCACGTTCTCCTTGCTCTTCCCCCCCAAACACAGCTTCATCACGTTCAGACCCAGGGAGCCCTCCTCGCTCGACCCGAGATCGGGGGCAGCAGCCGCAGCGGGCAAGACCTCCGAGGGCACTCCGATCCGGGGCGCCGCCTCACTGGGAGCGGGGTCCTCGTCCGTGGACCTCACCCGGAACAGTTTGAACTTCCAGTGGGAGAACTTCAGGTAGGGATGCTGCAGCTCAGCTGGCATGGATGACCGGGGGCAGGACGCCCCTCCTGGGTGCTCCTCCTGGAAACCCCTCCTCTCCACTGCCATGGTGCGGTGTTAGAGTCCCAGCCTGAAGGAGGGAGCGAGAGGGAGGAGGGAGAGAGAGACGGGGGGAGAGAGGGTTGGAGATTATGGTATGGATGTATGAACGATACAGGAGTTGGAAAGGGGAGTAAAAGACATCAGAGATCGGCCGGTGTTTAGCTCAGATGGTAGAGCACCTGACCGGACCCATATATCGAGGCTATAGTCCTCTGCAGGCGGC
>JAOTIX010000139.1:6547627-6558963 GCA_027123715.1 Gaidropsarus macrophthalmus
GCCTAGTGCAGCGCAAGTCGCCGCCGCCGCCCCTGGGGACCGCCGGCGGTGTCCGTGGCAACGAGGGGGGCGCCTGGCAGGAAGTGGAGAGCTCGGCGGGCCGGGAGGAGGACGCCGGCGGAGGCGAGGGGCTGTTGTCCGTGCCGGGTGCCGCCACCACCGCCAGTACAACCGCGACACTGGCGCTCTCCTCCAGGCTGGTGGTCCTGTCGGCGGTCGTGGGCAGTGCCTTGCTCGTGGTGTGCTGCCTCGGTCTGGTCCTGCTGCTGCTGCAGACGCGTGCAGACGGGGGCGGTGGGCGCCGGGGCGGCGGCCACGGCCTGCGGACGGCGGGGGTCCGGGGCGTCGGCCGGCTGGGGCTGAGGCTGGGCCGCGAGAGGAAGGACAGGGTGTGCTACCGGGGGATCCCCACCGTGTGGGGGGACAAGGACGGCGCCACGGGCCCCTGGGAGTCCGAGTCGGACGGGGACGAGGGCCACAGCGAGAGGACAGCGTTCATCCGGACACAGAGCTCCGTCTAGAGCGCCGCCACTTCCTGTTGGGTCTTACTCCTGATCTCTGGATTAAGACCAGGTGATCGGCGTGCTGGGGGCGCGCCGCGCACCGCGACCATCTCCATGAGGTTTAACCAAAGTTTAACTTGAAGACCGAGCCGTCCTGCGCGCCTGGGAACCCACCACCGCCGCACCCAGTCCAAAGTTAGCAACGCCCGTTGCCTTACTAGCAGGAGCGCCGATGGCCCTGCGGTACGAACCAGTGGACGGAACAGAACCCCTCCTGTTCATTCATTCACACTATCTACCATGGTTCTTTTTATTTGATTAGCCTTTACTGTGTTCGTTTTCGTAAAAAGCCTCATATATTTGTCACTCTAAAAGTGCAGTGTGATTAGTGTTTTTATACTTGTACAACTTTGCATTTTCACAATGCACCAAATGTTTGGCTCCCAGGGTGATCTTCGCGGTGGCCTGCAGAGGTTTCTCCCACAGGTTGAATGTATCAAATCAATCCATCTCTCCACCATTCAGCCCGGTGCAGATGAATTGGCAATCGCACATCAGTAAGAGCCACTTAGCCGGCTCCGAGACACAAGACGCGGCTGATTGGTGGACTTTGGAGAGGTGCTGCCAATGCGGAACGCAGTGAGAACGTAGCGTTCTCCTCCTCCGCAGCAGCCCGGTTCCGCAACGGAGGCCATTACCCGCAGTCTCCGTCGGCGAAGACGAATGCGCAGCACCCGACCCTTCTCCACTGCCGGGACGGGGAAGTTGGTGTCTCTCCATCCTACCCTTAGTTTCGTGGTATCGACCGGTTCCTGGGCTTTCTCCAGGACCGTCTCTTCATCACCGCAAACAAGAGCGCTTGGCCGGCCCCGTTCCATTAAGCGATCGCTGCCGGTCCCGGAGTCACGGCGGGAGGTTCGCTCGGACCAGAGGACAGGGTTCATGGCTGGGCGCTGTGAGGAACTCGGATTAAGGACGTTTCCTACTACTACGGCTTCTTTTCTACCCGTTTTTTATTTATTTATTTATTGGACTTGGTAATGGTTTATATCGTGCTGGAAATAAAAGGTGTGGAATAAGCTGACGGAACTGCTGGGTGTTTAAGTGCGCACACACACGCACGCACGCACGTGTGTGTGTGTGCGCGTGTGTTGGGGGACAGAGAGAGAGAAGGGGAGAGTGAAAGAGACAGTGAAGGAGACAGAATTAGAGTTGGCGTGAGAGAGAGAGAGTGAGAGAGTGAGGCTTCATCACTTTATAACTCTGCATAATTGCAAGTCTGCTAGTTTCCCTCCAGGACGCACAGCGTTCTGCGTTCCACCTGCGCTCCATCTCTGTCTGCTCCACTCTGTCTGGGACTGCAGGCAGAGCGCTGTCGAGGCAAAGGCCACTTAAACGCTGTCACCGCGTGCTAAAGCGGCTCCACAATATAACGCCACGATAATTTAGAGGTACAATGGATCTCAAATGGGGAGCGGGGTTATATTTCATGCCTGCAGTGAAACATCTTCATTTCAGCAAGGGTGGTGTGTGTGTGTGTGTGTGTGTGTGGGTGGGTGGCAGTATGGGGTTTGTGTTTCATAATTAGTTCTGGCAGAAAGATTTTCCACTTAATCTGCCCATGCAATGCTGCATATCATGCATAGTAAACAGGTGTGTTTACTATACGTGTGTGTGTGTGTGTGTGTGTGTGTGTGAGCTTGCACGTGTCGGTTTAATAAGAGGATCGTGTCAATGCTCTTGGGGACTTGTTACGTCCTCCCTGATTAAATGCATCAGTGTCCGCCGTCTACGGGCGTCAGCTTTTTATCCAATGCAATGGTCCAACGCAACCAATACTACTAAAACACAGTGAATGGAAAATACGGCTTCTATATATATATATATATATACACATACATACATATATATATATATATATATATACATAAATACATATACATATATATACATACATATATATACATATACACAAATTATAAATGTTAATGTCATCATAGGCCTAAAATACGCAACGCTATTTAAAACAAAATCTGTATGAACATCAATTAGTGACGAGATGACGCAACCAAAGGTCGAGGCGGTCTGCTCACCAGATAACGTGTGACGTCACCAAACTTAGCCACGCCCTCTGCTCCTCAACTCCCCCCTGTGCTCCTCATCATCTCCCTCCTGTGCTCATCTCCCTGCCGTGCTCCTCATCTCCCTGGCATGCTCCTCATCTCCTTGCCATGCTCCTCGTCTCCCTGCCGTGCTCCTCATCGGGTGTGGAGCCTACATAATAGAAGACCTTTGTTATTATCTGCTCATCCGCTACATCGCTGGCAACACCATGAGTTGGGGGAGACCTCAAAATGCGTTCTGCTGTTTGAAGAGGCCGTCATTAACGTCTGCTGGTGTGAAACCATTAAACAGTGGGTGTTCAAAGGGAGAGCAGCTCGCAGGTGTGGTCTAGCAGGGACTTTTATTCAGTATGTGGAGGAACAGCGTTGCGCTGAGGGAAAGAGTGGGGAGGCTGAAGGAGTCGGACGCACAAACGCACAAGAAAACACAAAACGTCTTGGCCGTCCCTTTGTCCCGCTTACGCTGACTCAATGGCGCCCCCTACAGTCTACAGGTTTAATATCAGGCTGGAATAGATCTGATGTTCACGCACACTTTAAGAGAAAACAAAAGCTTAATGTGATCTAATAAAAATCGTTAAAAGCATTTTAAAAATAATAATAAATAAATTAACACATGAAATAAAAACAATTCTTCAGTAGGTCTTTAATTCATACCCAATCCCTTATGGTCCATGATTAATTTTTTTCACCGATAGTCGAGAGAAAATAAATATCAAGCAGTCCAGTCTTTCACAGTCCAACCCAACGAACAGCGCTACACCGAAAAATCACAAACAAACAAGATGGACACACTCCCGACACACACACGCTGACACACACACACGCTGACACACACACACACATTCACACAGACATTAGAAACAGGGGAAACAGTCAGCAAACAGTGCAACTTCACAAATTTGTAATGATGAAAATCTGCACTCTGGTTGGCAAGCGGCTGGACTTTAAAGTGCTAAGCGTGGAATGGCGCGTGTGTGTGTGTGTGGGGGGAGGGGGAATGACTGGCTGATGCATAGCAGAGAGCTGGAATGAAAGTGAATGGATGAATCGGTGGACCTAAAGTTGCATCCTTTAGGTGCGTGGGTAGCTTTTGACACAGTGACACGGTGCTAGACGGACGCACTGGGACTTTGAATGTGAGAGAGTGTGTGTGTGTGTGTGTGTGTGTGTGTGTGTGTGTGTATGCGTGTATGTGAGCGTGTGTGTGTGTGTGTGTGTGTGCGTGCACATCTTCAGCATACTGTTGCGAAGGCCTTACAAGCTAATGCTGCTGTGAAGGCTACAAATGGACCATGAAGACAGCGCCAACGCGTTTCCAACGACCGCCGTGAGAACCGTACTACTGCGGACTGTAAAAAAACCCAGCAGCCACCTGGTGATTGGTTCCACGAGCGAATGACCCGCAGCAGAATAGATTTAGCATCCCTCTACTTTAAGCAGAGCAGCGACTAGGTCTCACCGAAATCAATGGCACGTTTTTTGGGGCCGACCCCGGGGGCCAATCACAGCCTGGCTTGTGAGTGACGGGTTCCAGCCACGCCACGCCCATCACGGTATGCAAAATAACACACACTCCTCCCTCCGATCGATGGGCACGCCGACACACACTGCGGACACACACGGCCTTCTTGGGAGCGGTTATACTGCGTACGGTACGCTGGTCCGCTCTCGGATGGCACGGTCAGCATAAACACACAGACGGGTCGGAAACAATTAAAATCACAGCTGGTAAAAAAAACAACAACGAAAAAAAAGACAGTGATTCATCGCAAGACTCCTGAGAGAGGGGTATGAGGCGGGTGTGGGGGGGGGGAATGACACGGAGGACTGGGAATACATCCGGAACGCCTCCGTTCTGAAACGACGACGGCTTGAGTGAAGAGTGAACAAACAGTCACACGTTCATACAATCATTTGTTTGATTTGACAGAAGAGAGAGAGCGAGAGAGAGCGCGCGCGAGAGAGAGAGAGATTCACAGATTTGGTGTACGAAGCTGTGCCTCCGTGATGGCTGCTTCACACGATGGAAACCTGCCCGGGGACTAGAGATGAAAAGAATAACAGGGAGACGTGATCGCACGCTAATGCAGTGGACTCTCCCGTCGCTGTATGTACATTCAGTAGTTATGTCCATGGATTAAAAACTCATTTACTCAAAGTCTACGCGACTGAGAAGGGCTGCCTTCCCCTACCGGTAACTACCGCGCCGAACAAAAAACCCAACAATTATCCAGGTGACCGGGGACAGCGTCCGCCCCGTTTGTCCGTCTTTTATACCTTTAATGATTGGCTGCGTGTTCCACCAGGGCCCGCCATGTTGCCAGGAAGTAGGAGATGCTCAACAGTGATTCCACTTCCTGTCGCCCGCCGGTCTCCCAGTGGTCCCCAGTGGTGGTCCGGTTAGCACCTAGCGCTGCCCAGTGGCCACAGAGGGTTCTGCATCCGGGCCCCCTGGAGAGAGCCTCCACCGCCCCCCAACACCCCCGCCCCCAGACCCCACCACCCCCTGCCCCCCCCTGCTTCTGTGACATCTTAGAAGCCACCGGTGGGGGAGGCGGGGGGGAGGGGCGGGGGCCCGGGTGTGCAGTCTGAGCGGCTGTGGAGGGGGTGAGGGGGTGAGGGGCCGCGGTGGTTAGCGTAGCTTGAGCTTGTAGGCGGAGAGCTCCATGGGCGCCAGGCTGACGCTGGCGTTGCTGGCCAGCGGGGGGGTGCTGTGCATCAGGGTGAGGGAAACGGGCTGGAGCAGCTGCAGGTCCAGACCCCGGAACAGACCGGACACGCACAGCTGAGGGGGGAGGGGTGGGGGGAGAGGGATGGTTAGTGTTTGTAGTAGTTGTTTTCGCTTTTCTTATTTTTGTTGTGAGTGTGTGTGGTTATTTGTTTTCTTTTTGCTTTGGTTGGTCTTTTTTCTGTCCTTTCTTTCCATGTTAATTTTTGTATCTTTTCAAAAGCCGCCAGTGGACAAGTGTTAGCGAATTAGCATGTGTGCTAAAACACTCCCAACAATGCATCTGGTTTGTCCAATGTAATTGCTGTGTCCACATCAAATAAACATTCATAACAATAGAACATCGAGGACACTGCGGTATTAAGACTTGTTTACTGTAGACACACACGCAGAAAGACGGAGTCAAATTAGAGAGGGGGGGAGCGAGGAGACTTTGGATCGCATATCAGAAGAGGCAATGCCTCCCTGTTCATTCACCTCCCTCTCTCTTCCAGGGAGGGAGACACGAGGGAATGCAAGAGACAAACGAATCACCACGAAACCGCCAGCCAGGGGACGAAACATGCTTTATGGCAGTGGTGGGAATAAATCCAAATGTTCACAAAGGAGTGTGTGTGTGTGTGTGTGTGTGTGTGCAGACCTGTCCCTGCGTAGTGGAGCAGTTGAAGCCCAGAGACGGAGCCTCCAGGCCGCAGTCCATCCCTTTACGGTGCAGGATCATGGCTGTGTGGGGAGAGGGGGCGTTGGGGTCCTCCTGCACAGACACACAAAGAGAGAGACACACACACACACACACACGCACACACACACACAGACACAAAGATAGACAGACACACACACGCACACACACAAAGTGACACAGACAGACACACACACACACACACACACAAAGAGACAGAGTGAGTCTTCACAGCTGTGGTCGTCCACAAGACTCTGTCCCGTGACTCCATCAGGCCCACACATCACCGCGCTAATGTGTGTCACGCAGCGCGGCACAATAAGTGATTATTCATAATTCGCTCATGTGGCTCCGAGTCATTAGGCGCCGCGCTGCTGATGTGCAGAGGACCACTTTGGAGACGCTATCGAGACAACGTTTCATCAGACATCCACATCTCGCGAGCCGTCTCCGGGGACACATTATGCGCTTCAAGCGGCCCCAGAGGGCGTCCAAGGTCAGAGGCTGGGCTGCTGCGGCCCAGTGATGCTCAGAGCAGGGGGGGGGCGCAGCGGGACACATGAAATACGATGAGCTGTGAAAATGGCTGTAAAACGGACTAGAGGAAGGGGGTTGCAGGGGGAAACATGGCCTGGGGCCTGGGGAGGGAGGAGAGTAAACAAAGGCGTGATGATATGTGCGAGGCGTGCCCGTTTCACAAACGGAGACATGGAGACCTAAAGGAGACGACTGTGTTACAGAGGACATTAAAAAGGCCTGATGGATCGCGATGACGGAGCCCTTCTGTCGCACTGTAAAACAATGAACCCAACCCTAAAGCCTGGTTTATACTCCTCCCTAAAGTGCTGTACACGGACACAGAGAGCCCTCTCCGTAGTACGGAGACCCTCTCTGTACTCTCCGGGCGCATCCCATATTGTTTAACTGTCCGTCACTCCGTCGAGGGAAAACGGAGACAGCTGTGATTGGTCCTCTAACAACGTCGTTTCCAAAATGACTTTTCCGGTTTGACGACTACTGCCAAATTGCACTACTTTGTAAATAGTTCGTTAATTACATTAAAGCATTTAATTTTTAATTATAATTTTGATCCCTTTTTAATGACAATCTGTGACCCGTTTACTTTACCTGTTTACTTTGCCGACGGAGAACTGCGAAGGCTCGAGGGGTCTCCATGGTAACGGGAGCGGATTACGTATTACAGAGTCGGAGTATTACTTCGGCCTTTACTGCTGCCGTCAGAGAGCGTCGGTGCAGGTGTGGTGGAGTTGAGGGCGTTCCTTACCGGGCTCTGCATGCTGCGCAGGTTGAGCAGGTGGAAGTCGCAGGGCAGCGGCTCTTTCAGCGGGCAGAAGGTCTGCAGCTGGGGCACGCCACGCTTCTTGGGCAGCACGGGCAGCGCCAGCACCTCGTGGTTCAGGATGGCGCCGGTCATGTGACCCAGCAGGGAGGGGAAGCCGGGAGCGCCGCTGTCCGTCATCTGGGAGCCCAGAGGGGGGTTTGGTGTTAGGAGCAGAACCAGTAGAACCAACAGCAGCAGCAGGTCGGGAGGTTAAAGCGGGACTGGGTAGCGTCTCTACTGGGTCTATGTACCACTAAAACATGTCTGAACCCCTAACATTCCTCAGGAATAAAACAAGCAGCCCAAACGCTGCTCTGTCCATCCATCTGATGAAAACGATGAAGACTGCGGACACAACCCGGAGCACTGGAGGTTGATAATGGGAGAGCGTTCCCATTACCACCATAGTGAGACGACTTTCCTCTCGATATTGACTACACTTATTGTGTGTACAGGCGCCTGCTGTATCTCTGTTGTTTTATCCTTGTTTTTATCTCTTTCTTTATGGTACTACCAGACTCGGGTACTTTCTGCTGTGCCGTGACGCCTGCTTTCCTCGCCTCGGGTTAATAAACGTCGACGTTATCTCGCCGGGTCCTCAGCTAAAGCACTTCATTTGCTTTGACTGTAAACCAAACGAGGTGGAGGCGCTCCTCTAGAAGGCATGGGAGACACAGTAAAAGCAGGGTGGTGGGGTGGGGTTTGGGGGGTGGGGAGTGGAGACGTCTACAGAGAACACGCTCACTTCCAGGGCGTCAGTGATGGAACATGTTGTCACGGTAACGCGCAGCACTTTCAGGAACAGTAAATCAAAGTCCTGACGAGGCGGCGTCCGTCTCAGCCCGCCTCACATCGGCGGTATCCTCTGAACGCACGGCGGCGTACGGGGAGGGGGAAGGTGGTTTCCGTGGAGATGACAAACGACCGTGTTTGTCAGCCCGTCGGAACGGAGGGGGTGGAGGTGGTGGGGGATGGTGGTACTACGATGTTTGGCTAAAGGCGTGGGGGGGGAGGCCTAGAGACAAGGGTGAGGGAGTGGGAGCGAGCTAGTGGCCTGGCGCCGTCTTCACCGTTGCCGCGGCAACGTTTACCTCTGGAGCCCCGCCCCTCAGGGCCGGAGGGAGGAGCGAGCGAAGAGCGGACGCCAGTTTGGCGAGCAGACCTCCGCTCTGGGGTTAATGGAGTGAGAGAGAGAGGGAGAGAGAGAGAGGTAGAGGAGGAAGAGACAGGTGAGTGGGTCACGAGAACACAGAACCACCACCAACGGTTCGTCGGTTGTCGACAGCCCGACCTGGCCCGCTCCGCCAGGGCGGAGGGTGAAGCTCCGTCCTGGCGCCCCAGCGCCTCCGTCAGCCCGTCGCCCCGGAAAGCCGTGACTCACCCCGACCCCGACTGGTCAGAGTGCCCCCCACCCCACCCCCCCCACACCCCGTACCACGGTGTACCGCGGGCCCACGCCCACCACCCTCCAGTTGGCAGAGGATGAGATGTGATTTGGCGCGCTGCCCCGCTGCGTCTGTGATTCACCGGACTGCCGCGCTCTGATTGGATTAGTGACAGGTTTTCATTGGGCGGCGCTGATTGGCGGCGTGGCGCTCAGGGAGACGCAATGAGAGAGAGGTCCGGTGAGCGGTAACGGAGCGCAGGCATTATGCAGGTGGCTCTCCGCCGCACAGAGGCCGCTATTCAACACACGGGTAAACAAACAGGAGAGGACGGTCTCCAGCCAGCCCGTCACAATGAGGGATTGTTGTGAATACATGAATACAGAGGAGGGCACGGCGGCGTCCGGCGTTATCGGACCCCGGCCAGGGGGACGTGGGCTTTGTTCAGCGCTAAGGAGCTGGAGGTTTACACGCCGGCTTACGTCACCGCCGGACAAAGAGCTCTGCAAACATTTACGGGTGAACCACGTCACAGGTGGAGCACACACATACACACGCACACACTAGGGCTGTCAACGAATATTCAAAATTCTAATATATATTCAAATAGATTTTAAAAACAGACATTCAAAGGTGAAAATTAATATTGGAATGTGGAAAAACACCCGCGCCAGCCGCGTTCTTTCTGCTTTGAGAGTGAGGGGGAGCGAGAGAGAGAGAGAGCGAGAGAGCGAGAGAGCGAGAGAGAGCGCGAGCGAGGTCTGCGGTCTTGGCCATTAGTTCATTTACTTGTTTTTGTGAAGGTAATATGTTGCCAAATATGTTCAAACTTAAATAAACAACCTATACTAATAGTTATGTCTCATTGTGTTAGTTTGTCCTGATACTGATGTACTGATTCGAGCAATTGACATAATACGCAAATATAGTTATTCGAATATATTCAAATATATGTGGGATTTTTTGGAGGGAATATTTAAATGTCATTTTCGAGCATTTGCGACAGCCAAAGCACACACACACACACACACACACACACATCACAGGTGCAGTGCTGAGGAGACACACATTGCTCCATCGCTGTGTAAAAGGGCAGCAGGAAACCTGTAGAGATTCTACCAGCCCCCCTGCTGAACAGCCGTTTCTCTCTCCATCATAAATGGCTTCATGCGTTCATCTGGTGACTTCCCATCCTATTTAGAGCATGCAGCGTCTCAGCGCCCTCTGAAGAAAAACTAAAAGGCCTGTTTCTTTGTTGCCTTCAATCTGAAAAAAATAATTTGGGAAAATCGTTTGCCAAACGGCTCACTGCTGTCTTGACTGCACACCACATCGGAGATCACTTCCAATCTGTTTTCCATCAGGAGCGTTCCACTGAAACGGCCCAGCGGTGACATCATGATGTTGTGTGATGTGGCTGAAGGCTGTGTGTTCTCAGCAGGCCGCAGATAACCAGCGGCGGCAGCAGCAGCATGCTGTCTGAATGGCTCAGGCAGAGGGTGGGTGACTGGGAGGGCCCTGGGCTGTGGCTCTGGGGCTGAGAGGGCTGCTCTGTCCTGTGGTGGGCCTCAAGGCTTCGTCTTCAGTCTGATTTAATGAGTGGAAAGGAGTGTGTGTGTGTGTGTGAGCTTAAAGGTGTGTGTGAGAGTGCATAGGTGCGTCTGTATGGGTGTGTGTGTATGTGTGCGGTTAAAGGTGTGTATGAGCTTAAATGTGTAGAGGTGTGTGTGTGTGTGTGTGAGCTTAAAGGTGTGTGTGAGGTTAAAGGTGTGTGAGAGTGTACAGGTGTATGTGCATGCGTGCGTGCGTGTGTGTGTAGGTGCGCGTGTCACATGAACTCACTGTGTTCCCGGTGTCTCTGCGCTCCAGCAGCAGGCGGAAGCGGTTGACGGTCTTCTTGTTGTCCTTCAGGCCCTGGCCCAGACCGCGGTTATCGTCCTGCATCAGCCTGCGGTCCAGGATCACCTCCAGCTGGCCTGATACACACACACACACACACACACACACAAACACACACACACACACACACACACATAAATAAAGATTGATAAACACACACACTTATATAGGCATGAAGACACACACACACACACACACACACACATAAATAAAGATTGCTTAACACAAATGCATACACACACAAATCACCGTCCACACACAAGGTCATAACGTTAGCGCAATGAAACACATGCACGGTGCTCTCTGCATGCATTAAACGTAAATGGAGCCGTTGCTCTGAGCTATTTGAATATATAAATCTCATACCCTTCAGCCCACTGGAGAGTGAGTTTAAGGACACGCACTTACATTTCAGGAATTAGGCTATAAAATTAAATCGATGAATACACAACTCGATAAACGATGAATACAGAATGGTTCGCTCGGACTCGCGGCGGCGTTGCTGGGCTTCCATTGTCAGCGTATGAAGCATCGCTGAAACGTCCTTGGTCGGACGAGACGCTAATGTTACCGCTGCTAGTATCTTGTTTACGGCCTTTTAAGTGTGTGTGTGTGTGTGTGTGTGTGTGTGTGTGTGTGTGTGTGTGTGTGTGTGTGTGTGTGTGTGTGTGTGT
>JAOTIX010000139.1:6764793-6785003 GCA_027123715.1 Gaidropsarus macrophthalmus
GAGGTGGGCGGAGTGCCCACCCCGCGTAGCCGCTCTGTGATTGGCGAATGCTCTCTGATTGCCGAATGCTCTCTGATTGGCTGATACCGAATTTCCGCCGCATTCAAACATCCGTCGTCGCCTTCTGTGCGTCGAGTGTTGTCACCGGACATTTGTGTGATTTGTATGTGTATTATACAGGCGTTCTGTCTTATCCTGTTAACGTATGTGTGTTTAATAAGTATTAATACGTATCGCACGCCTCGTACATGGAGGAAAACGAGGAAGTGATGAAGAGTAAGAAGCAGCTCCGCAGGACGGCGTCGAGGACCTCCACAACGCTCAGCTCGGAACAGCGGTCCCCAGAACTCAGGAACCACAAAAGAATGAAGTACGGCTTCACCGCACAGTATTTGTCATGCAATTGCCTTGATGGATACACGTGTTTTAAAAACGGCGGACTGTTTTATTGTTGTTATTGTGGACGCTGTGTAGGGTTGTTTAAGTTTAGCCTCGCCCCCTCGGTAGAGCTGACAGGATAATCAGCCATGTTGCTGGTCTCTGGCGGTATCGCAAGAACTTGTTTATTTATCTTCGGATTTAGTTTTGTTATCTTAGGATCACATGGGTGTAACCAGAGAAAAATAGCCATGACATCTCTGCTGGCTGACTTCTCTCCTCATTTTTGATAGCACAAGAAACCAAGCAATCTTATTTCTTCTATGTGAACATCATCGTGTCCACATAATTGATTGTGACCCATCGACACATTAAGGCACTTGGACAAAGTGCACGTAGATTTACATTGCGGCTATGCATGCAACGTACGTTTCCCCCGTCACAAAGTTGTATGTCATTGTAAATCATCTGGCATCAAATATAGGTCAATCTAACAAAGTCCTTTTCTTTGCTGGCCGTCTACAGACCTCCACTGCAGAGAGGCAGCTCTTTCACTTTTCTGACACCAGGGACACCATGGGACTTCAGTCT
Organism: Gaidropsarus macrophthalmus; assembly: GCA_027123715.1. Classification (NCBI taxonomy): domain Eukaryota; kingdom Metazoa; phylum Chordata; class Actinopteri; order Gadiformes; family Gaidropsaridae; genus Gaidropsarus; species Gaidropsarus macrophthalmus. Next base: position 6,765,763 of record JAOTIX010000139.1, read on the forward strand.
AGTAAGTCATCACTAATAATATGAGGACGCTCTGACGAGGACAACAATCACTTCATTGTATTGTGTGGGTGGCATATTGGTATGCAGTATGCAAGATAAAGTTGACAAATGCATCATTGTTTTTTAAATTTAATTGGATGGTACTTTTATTCTCGTGACAAATAGATATTAGACCCAATGTGATTGCAAGATTTGTGATATGTAAGTGCAAGTTCTTTTTGGCTTATTGGTGAATGCAACTAACGCAAAGCATTGTGATATGTCTACAGAAAAGAAAACGCAAAGATAAGGACGAAGACACAGTCAGTCTCTCCAGCTTTGATCTCAAGGTGAGTGCACTTTTATTTTTAGATCCTTTCATTGTTGCTACTCATTAATATGTAGAAATCATACTACGATTGCACGTCATGTTCATTTCAATACAAAAAACGATAAATTATTAATACGATTAAAAACTCATATTCTTTACGGTTTAGGTTTTATTATTTATGTCAAACGTTAATTCATGGAGCATAACCAATGTAAACGGATCAATCATTTACAACCCAAGTCTGAATTCACGTGTTGTGTTGCCCGATTTCCAGGAGCCGACCAACAAGCGAACGAGATCCCTGGTCAAGGTGACGTCCTTGGCCAATCTTGTATCACCTTCCAAAAATGGGGCAGTTAGGCGCTTTGGACAAACCCTCCAGGTAAACACAACTTCCATCCTTAGTGCCCATAGTGTGCATTTATCTTTAAGTTGAAAAGCCCCCTTTCTACCACAATGTCCACCCAGATGTATGCATGATGGATTGATCAGCCTAACACTTGGTACAGTCCACTGGCTATGCTAACGGGTTGATCCATGTATAAGGTCACGTGGGACACGTGGTAATATAGTGGCCCTTCAACCAATGGCTTACTGCACTTGCACTTGTATCTAACTCTAAAATGGTTCTCCTCAGTCCATGTCTCAACGGAGTGACAGCAAGTCTCCGGGGATGTCCCTCAAAGCCACCGGCAAGGGAGTCGGACCCACCCCCACCAAACGCAGGAACAGCACCCTGTGGTCTGAGAGCCTGGACGTCCAGCAGAAGAGCACCTTTTCCACGAAAGAGATCAAGAGACAAGAGGTAGTGCAGCGGGCCTGAGGCCGGCCTGGCAATAGGGCTTTGATGGAAACAAGAATAATACATGTCAAAGTCGTTTTTAATGTCAATTCAGCAATATGTACAGAACTGTCGATCGAAATGACGATGCTCTCAAGACCCCAATGGTGCAAAATACATCAAATAAATAAATATGTTTAAAAATATACATAGTACATATTTTTCGTTTTTAAAGTGTGATGTATAAAGCATCTGAACAATGCTAGGTGTAAGGTGGTTTTATTTAGTATTTCTCTTCCTTAGGCGATCCATGAACTCTACCGTGGGGAGCAGGATCTTATCGAAGACCTCCAACTCGCACGAAAGGTCAGTGGATCTGAGGACCTCCTGGCAGAGGGGCGGAACCTCCCAAAGAAGGGTCAGGGGCAAGTTCGTAACCAAACTACTCCGGATACTGACCATGGTTCTCCGTCCTCCAGGCGTACCACGACCCCATGCTGAAGCTGTCCATCATGACCGAAGAGGAGCTGGCTCACATCTTTGGGGAGCTGGACACGTACATTCCCCTACACGAGGGTACGCCTCCGCACTTACTTAACCCACGACCTCACCCTGACCCCTCAGTCACAGCGGTGCATGAACCATGTCTGTGCCCTTCTTCTTCTGTCTCTGCAGATCTGTACGCAAAGCTAACGAAGAGCGCCGCCGGACCCAGCGGCACCGTAGGTCAGATCGGACAGATCGTCATAGATTGGGTATGTATTCAAACTGATCCAAGGTCAATATTAGTGAGTGGGCAGCCGCAGTGCAGTGCCCGGGGAGCAGTGTTTGGGGGTTAGGTGCCTTGCTCAAGGGTACTTCAGCCGTGGATATTGAGAGGGGGAAAGCTCTGGATGGGGAGTCACCCTCCCCATCCACATTTCTTTCTCCCTCTGGTCCCGGGAATTGAACCTGCAACCCACCAAGCACAAGCCCGGCTCCCAGGCCATTAGGCTACGGCTGCCCCTATGGATATGGTTGTGTGTCTCTGCACTGATTCGTTTTTATTGTATTTTATCTTTTGTTAAGGCATGCCTATATCATGTTGCTATAGTGTTTTAAAATGGTGTCTCTGTTAAATGTTCTGTCCTGTAAAAAAAAAAAAGCAAACTGTCCTGTAGTTGACATTGGAAACGTCTGGCGTTTCTGCTGATATAAAAGCAGAGTTGGGAACACTGTTGACTCAGCACACACAGAACGGTTGATACCACCCGACGGCTAACGTTGACACAGGAAGGTATGTTGAACAGCCCAAAAAGGGAACCAACCGTTGGCGCGTCTCCTCCCTCCCCAGTTACCCGGCCTGAACGCCTACAAGGTGTACTGCAGCAACCAGCTGGCGGCCAAGGCGCTGCTGGACCAGAAGAAGCAGGACAAGCGCGTGCAGGACTTCCTGCAGCGCTGCCTGGAGTCGCCCTTCAGCAGGAAGCTGGACCTCTGGAGCTTCCTGGACATCCCCCGCTCACGCCTGGTCAAGTACCCCCTGCTGTTCCGGGAGATCCTCAGGCACACCCCAGCAGAGCACCCGGACGTGGCCAGTCTGGAAACAGCCGTACGTTTCTCTTCAATCACTTCATTATTCCGCCTATACTGCAGTAACCGATGGGAAGTCAATCCCAGTTGACGCAGTATTGAGTCATTATAATGATCACAGTGACTACAGATACAAGGGTTGCCTTAACGTAGGCTGGGGTCATTGGGGATCAAACCCAGGACTTTCCCCTTATTCTGTCTTTTCATATTTAGGTTTCTATAACCATTAGAATCAGTATCAGTACATCCTTGTGTTTTTTTTAGCCTTTGCTAAAATAGCTATAATCTGCTGTCATTTCACAGATTACCATAATCCAAGGGATCCTGTCCGACATCAACGTGAAGAAAGGGGAATCCGAGTGCCGGTATTACATCGACAAGCTTGAGTACCTGGACGACCGGCAGAGAGACCCTCTGATCGACAGCTGCCAGAGCCTCTTGTGTCACGGCGAGCTGAGGAACAAGAGTGGCTCGGTGAGGGTCCACACGGACCTGACATTCAGTGCCGACGCCGCACACTGTGGTGCTGTGATCCACGATGACAACATTTAGTCATACTTCATGCATTCACGCTCCTCCGCAGAAACTCCACGTGTTCCTGTTCTCCGAGCTGCTGGTGCTTTCCCGGCCGGTGACCCGCAACGAGCGAAGCTGCTTCCAGGTGTACCGGCAGCCCGTCCCGGTGCAGGACCTGGCCCTCGAGGACCTGCCCGACGGGGACGTCCGGATGGGCGGGTCCTTCAGGGGGGCTTTCACCAATGGGGACAAAGGTGGGTGGAATTCCTTTTTGAGTAATGACATTGCAACCAATAGTCGGTGACAACACTAATGGATGGGGAATGATCACACGTGTAGTGGTCTACTTTCCATTGAACTCACTCATGGGGATTTCAGTTGATAGTCGGTAACTAGTTTCAGTTGGTCGTCAAAACGTAATGGATGCCAGGACATGTCACCACTCAATACTCGGTAGTCTGGGCTTTTCATCAAATGATCCGGGGAAGAAGGCCTGTGGTCCGCCTCCATGTTCACGGCGTTCACCCTCTGTCCCTCCAGCCAAGAACGTTTTCCGCGTGAGTTCCCTGGACCCGTCCCACGGCCAGTCCCACACCCTGCAGGCCAACGACGTCTACCACAAGCAGCAGTGGCTCAACTGCCTGCGCAGCGCCATGGCCCAGCAGCCGGCGGGCCCGCCGCGCGACCACGCCGTCTCGGCAGCCCGCCGGCGCTCCTCCACCGTCTCCGTCGACAACGAAGAGGTGGACGAGAACTGTCCCGATGATCCGCCCCAATCCAAGGTGAGACTGGACAAGCGGTTCCGCGGGTCGCTGCGGAGGAAGGAGACGGGCGTATAGTGGGGTGTAACCGAGACGCTCCTGCACACCGGCTTGTGGCGGCTGCTGTTGGGAATGCGGCCGTGATGTTTTAACAGAACTGATTTTACCCTGGAAAACCACTGTATTGGGAGTCCCAAGTCAAGTGGCTGATTAGCTTGGCTTGCTAACTTTATGTGTGAAATGGGGAAGGGATGTCCCCTCCAATCACTTCCGTCCAAAATTCCTGTTTTACTTTCTTTTTTCAGCTTTAGAGGGAAAAAAGGTGTGTATTTAGTTTACAAAATATGTTTCTGATGTTTGTTTACGTGCAGCGTTAAATATCTGTGGAATCTGTTTTACATAATTGAAGATTCATACCACTGTTGTAGCTCTTATGAATCTGGTGGTTCTACATTTAGATATATTTTCCTTTTATATTTTTAAGTGTCTTTGTAAAGGCTAAACACTAAACGTCCACTTTTCCACTATCAATTTGTAACTTGTATTGTTTTGAGACGGAAGAATGTTGTGGTCCAAGAGATCCAAGTTCTTTTGGAAACTTGGATTGATTTGTAAAGATGAACAAAACATTTCGTAGAAATTAGGAGTAGGATACCGTGTTGTATTTTGTGCAAAACATTCTGGGAATCTGGTATTGTGTAATGTGAAGCTTGTTACTTACTGAGAATGATGACGGGAAGAAAAATTACTGATCTGGTTGGATTTGAAATGTCCTGTATTGGAAATGACAATAACTTAGATGATTGTATTTACATATTCACATTCTCAATTAAAGAAGTATTAAAAATGTACAAATGATCATCTTATTACGGTCCATCATTTCCATTCTAAATCCCATGTACGATGCAACAGTACATTTCCAAGATGATGCCTAAAATATACAACATTTACCTGATGAAATGAAAGTCCAACCAATTGTTGTCTTTGGACACGTGATAAAAAAATGTTGTCCAAATATGCTTGCGTAACCAACTGCTCACATCTGCTTCCCCACACATTGTTTTACCTCGAAACATCTGGGATTGAATATTAACAAATCCCAGTATTGTAATTGGTAGCAGGTTGCTGACGACTTGGAATCATGAGTTGGTATAAATCACTGTCATGCCAGGGACCTTTTATGTGACTTTTTATAAAAAACTTAGCCTCAAATATCTATAATTAGTCAGTCAGTATGTTATGTACAACAATCTGATTTGTTATCAGGGGACATCAAGAGTTTCAGAGAGATCCTGGTCAGCGGGCGCTGTTGAGTGACAAAGGAAACCTCGGATACGATTGGGTATGTCCAGTTGGGAAACCACTTTGAGTGTTTTTGTGCCAAACGTTCTCCTGAAAGCCAGTCTGCTTATCTGCTGAAGACTGAGTGGCGTACCTGATGAAGGGAGGGAGATGAAGATGACATGAGAACAAAGCATTTTAAATATAAACGATACTCGTCTGAAGATCAGGACATGGGCGAAGACGTCCCAAGTGTAAACAAGCTTACTTTCGTAGAACTCCAGGCAGAGATAAGCAGGGGTTCCCGTGCTGGTATAATGAATGGGTTTCTTGCCGAGATTATCGGTGGCATAAACGTTGCCCCCAAACTCCACCAGGAGGTCAACGAGGCCGGCGTGCTTGACTTTGGCTGCGTGATGCAGGGCTGTCTCGTGCAGTTTGGCTGCGTTCACATTCGCACCTTGAGGATGAGAATAGAATGGAATACATTTAGTAGTTCAAACAAAGCTGTTAAACGTGGTCTGAGAACCATCATTTCTTCTGAGTACGGTTTTGACTCACCTGCTTTGAGGAGCACTTTGGCACATTCATAATGTTGCCTGGCACATGCCACGTGAAGGGGGGTCCCAAAGTGGCAATCCTGGGCTTCCAGGAGAGCCCCTTCATCAATCATGAGCTGGACGCAATCAGCATTCCCTATGAAGGAGGACCTGAATGAGCTCTTTTGTCACAATGTCTCACAACAATGTTTGACTTGGGATTTTTGGAACACAATGGTGCCAGGACAGTACAGCGGTTACATTGTTTGGCTGTAAGCTGAGTCTACATGTGTGTACTTGTGGTATTCTTGAGCAAACATGCCTAATCCATACCTCCTCTGAAAATGAAAATTCACTGGTTGTATCTGACAGTGTTCATAACCAATAAAGCCAAAATGGTCAATGAATGATGTGAGTTCCACTACCCGGAACCCGAGACCACCAAACCACATGACAGATGCGTTGGTGTGTCTTAAACGAGGCCATGTTTATCACGTTGGGGGTAACGGGTGGGGGAACAACGCACCTCCCATGCACGCCTCGTGGAGGGGGGAGAAGGTGAAGAGCGGGGGGTTCACCGTAGCCCCGTACTGCAGCAGCAGCCTCACACAGTCCAGGCTGCCGGCGGCACACGCGTCGCACAGGGGGGTGCTGCTGTCGATGTTCCGGGCGTCCACCTGTGCGTGTGCCGACAGACGGACGAGAACACACGCACCATCATCACAGAGCCTTCCCGGGAATTTCAATGTTTTAGGGCCCAACGTACTCTGGTTATTCATTTTAGCTGAACCAAGTGGGTGACATCCGATTGAGATGCACATATCTTAAAGAGCCGGGGGGGGGGGTAAGGCCTCTTTGTACAGGATGCCGACAGCATGGGAGGGTCTGGGGGTCACCCCCAGCAGCTTAAGGCCTCAACATACTTCTGCGTCAACTTTACGGCATCGTGGCCGTTTTATGGTTCTGCGTCGGGTTGCTTTGCATCGCAGTGCATCTCACCACAGCCATTGCGGTTTGCTTAGCCTCGACGCAAAGTTACAAATTTGTGGAGGTGCACGTCGAGCTACGGCGTAGGGGTCGCAGAGGGGTCTGCGGGGGTACGCCGTCGATTTGACGCAGAAGTATAAAATAGGCTTTAGTCATTACTATCCAGTGTATTGTCTGCACTATCACACAACACACTAGTCTTCGGACTCTCTCATGATTTCCCTCATAGCCAGCCCTAGAAGGAGGGTTCTGTGTTCCTTCTCAAGGTTTCTTCCCATTGGATTTGGGCTGTTTTGTGTTGACCTTGAGGAGGCCAAGAGTAGGATTTGTAGTACATAATGTTTTGGGGTTAACTGGCTCGAAGGACGCATGTTGGATGGAGGTCTGACCTGTGCACCAGCCAGCAGAAGCAGTCGGACACACTGAGTCTGCCCTTGGATGCACGCCTCGTGCAAGGGTGTGATGGAGTTCACAGCCACGATGTTGACAGCCGCTCCTCCCTGGATGAGCCGCTGCAGGTCACGGGTTCTGCCCTGGGCTGCAGCCTCGTGCACTGCTGAGCGGTCCGTCCAGAATCCCAGACCGTGAGCTGAGAGACATGGAACCCGTTAACATGGACGGGCTCAAATCTATCTTGGTCAGTATGAAGAAATGTGACCCTCATTTCAAACATGCGCCTCAGGGATGCATTTTACTGGGGGAGCCGTGGCCTAATGGCCTGGGAGCCGGGCTTGTGCTCGGTGGGTCGCAGTTTCGATTCCCGGGACCAGAGGGAGAAAACAATGTGGGTGGGGAGGGTGACTGAACGGAGCTTTCCCCCCCTCAATATCCACAGCTGAAGTGCCTTTGAGCAAGGCACCTAACCCCCAAACACTGCTCCCCGGGCGCGGCACCACTGCTGCCCACTGCTCCCCGCACAGTGTGTGTGTGTGCTGTGTCTTGCGGGTGATGGGTTAAATGCAGAAACAATTTCACTCTACCTTGTGTGTGTGTGTGACAATAAAATGCAATATTGACTACTGCAACACATACAAATTCATTGCGCGACTGGGACCATGATGAAGGGGGGGTCCCAGCCTGGCCACCCCTATAAAAATATTCTGGTTCCGCCACTGCAAATGATGCATGCATTTAATCGGATCTATTAACACCATCTAAGAAAGAGGAGACTTTTGCTTCTGTGTCAATTTATTATATAGGAATCTAATATATAGTAGCTGTGTATTCATCTGTTCTCCAACCGTCCCAGTAAAAACAAGTAACGACATTAAGTCAGAAGCAGGACACAGTAACTCATCGAAATGCACACGTCATAACTTTATAATAGAACTATTTCAGTGACTCAGGTTTAAAGGCATTTGCAGAATAGGTTCAAATCCTAACATGTTAGCCACACTAACGAGCTTACCTACCATGCACTTAAAATACCGCTAGGTGCTTCGCAAAGCCTGCTATGCAAAGCGACCCGATCCCTGTGCTGCACACTGGATATATATATTGCGGAAACAACAATACTGGCTACAGGTGATTATTAATTTGACTGAAGCAGAAACATATAATAACATTACCTATGTCTCCAAACAAGGAGGGTCTGGAACGAGAATTAATATCCATGTCATGATCACTCTGGTCATTCGCAAGGTACAACGCCAAAATCCCGACGCATTACAGTGTGATGACGCCGAATGAAGGACATGGCTTGTTTATGAGTGACGTAAAAGCGTCGTTGTTGTCAGGTCTGCGTCGCTATTGGCTCCCAGGCCGGACGTTTATCCACGTCACACAAATGATCACGTGTGTGTCTTCATCGCGATGAAGGCACACGTTATAATTTTTTAATATGCAGTCAGGCTTTTATAAAACCATCGCTTTAAATAGAGATTAAGATACTGCTTCACTCTTTCCAATGACGTACGCCATAGTTTTAAAGGCACTTAAAAGTGTATTGCACCCCCAATATAATTGTAACTGCAGCTTCCGCACATACGACTCCTGGTAGTTGGCCTCACAAGATGGCGTCCAGAGTGACGTCACATCAAGCCTCCTATTACAAAGAAAATACAATTATTGTTGTATTTTTTAAATAGTTCCTAGATAGGCCAACAGGGGAAAATCTGCTGTTGTTTTAAAATCGATATTGGGTTGTAATGTTATGTTTAGTTTCACAGATAAGGTAAGGCAGATATTAAGCGGACAATGTTAGCGTGCAACTTCAGAAATGTATACTAATTATATTGATAATATGAACATTTGTCATTCATGAGCCATTTGCATGTTCCACCTCTCTGCATGGGTGTGTGCAACCATTCTCAGGTCAAGCAGACATTAGTGCCTTCTCTTAATAGTATAGCCTCTCAAGTCCAGATTGTCGCTCTTTCACTCTCACTCTCCCCAGAGAACACCCACTGCTGCACCCTCCACCAAAACAACCTCCTCCAACACTCATTAGCCTTCTGTTGATTCTATAGGATGTACTGGAGGATGATGTACCAGCAATGCCTCTAGGGGCGGACCTTGTTCCTCTAAGCACTGTCAACATCCTCTTTGTGATGTAATCAATTGTAATTGAGAGACCACGGCCTCTCCTATGATGCTATGCCAAATAATATTGCCTTTCCCCTTCAGATGTCACCATAGTCTATGCACATAGGTTGGCATGCCTCTTCGAAATGGGCGTCACAGTGAAGGCAGACCTCCAGCTAAACCGGTCCAAGAATTCCTTCTCATCATCATGAGTACCAGGTCTGCTATGAATCACCTGATTGTGATTGACGATGAGCAATGTTTGCTCCGCATCTCGAGGCTGTCTCCCAACACTGCGTCATCCAGATCTTGAATCTTGAATCAGTGATCAGATGGTGTCTGACCTCTCTGGTCATCTCATGGCTAAACTCCTGAAGCGCTCTCTTGGTTGAGGTACCAGTGTGCTCTGCTTTTCCTCTTCACAGGAATCCAGATTCAGTCACATCTGAAATCAAAGACAACACATTGGTATTCAACCAACCTAACATGCTACCCCACTCTACATCTCACTCTATTGGCTCCCCTGTGGCTGGAGGCAGTTCCAGTACCTGAAGCGGAGGTTCAGGGAATATTTTGGATTTGCAATAACCCACATTGCATCTCAAATCTGTCCCTAGCCACCATAAATATATCTTGGTAAATATATATTATTCTCAACGAGACAAAATGGTTGAAGGAACGATTGACAGAACAATTTCTTTATTGGTCTAGGACGGTCACGGTAATTCCACTCTGATTTCAGAATTGAATCCTCTTTATTGAGCGGACTGTCGAGACTCGACAACAGTACATGTACATCCCATGATGCGTTCTGTTGTACGATCCCGTTTCCGCTGCGCGTGCGCCTAGCCAACTTGCTGTCAGACAGTCGTAGTCGGTCTGAAATGGCCTTAAAGTGGTTACGAAATACGAAAATGCCCTTTCAAGTAAGTTTAGCCGGCATAAACCCTTTGTTAAACTTTTAAACAGGCCCACATGACAAATACCTTCAGTCGAACACACATTTATTTTCACAACGTTAACTAAATAAAATAAACATTAAACCATTCTCCTGTCATGCTTAAATGTCGGATTTAAAGAGTTAAAGCTTGCTACGTTTATAAAACACAAAGGATGTCGAGTCCTGTGTGTGTGTGTGTGTGTGTGTGTGTGTGTGTGTGTGTGTGTGTGTGTGTGTGGTTTCGTTTCCCTTGCCCAGCTCTACGTAGATTTTTCAAGATGGATGCTGTCGGCTAGATAGGTTTCTGTTTCTTTTTCGATTTGCAATGGGACAGCGTGTCCAACTTTCCGTGTCCGCTTTCGTGTAAATACATCGGAGAAACGACATTTCTTTAAGTTAGAACCGTTGAATAAATATGAAATGACATATTGTCTGTTACGTTCCGAACACGTATGATGCTGTACAACGAGTATGTAACTTCCTGGTTCTCCCGTTCTGTCTAACAGTCGCGGACGATCGTACTAAAGAAATCGAGTAGCGCATGATCAAGGTCCAGAAACACTCTTTCCAACATCCGTCGTTCCGTCGACAATGATTCGAGCTCGTTTATCGTGGATTTCGAACGGTTTTAGCGATGGAACGCACGAACGGCGGAGTGTCGAGTAAATGTGGTAAGCTTGGTCGTTCCGTCCACCCGAATAAGTTTCACTTTAATGTGACGTCGTGTTCAATGTTTTATTTTAGTTTCGCTTTAGGCCATACCGTGTAAAAAATCGGAACGTTTATGTTAGTCGACAGGTTGAACGCAGCACATTGGATTACTTTAAAGTTGTGTGTTATAGGATCATTACATGATTACCGTACATAATGTGCGGGGAGGCTTCGGGAGCCGTAGGAAAGGGTACAGGAACACATATGTGCAATGTACAGGTTCATGTTTTATTTTAGGCATTACAGTTAACTTGCATTTGGAATTTTAAGCGGAGTGGTGCTTGATGTTAACGTTGCTTTCGATGTCTTATTGTATAGATTACTGACTTTTTTTTCTTTTTTTCCATAAGCTGTTTTGATACCCGTTTCTAAGAGTTCCGACGTGTTTGAGAAAGTGTTGGCACCCCTTCAGAATACGTATCTTTTTGGAGAATCAAAGGAGGCTTTCAGATACACTTCGGCCTTTTTGTTCAACAATTCCACCCTGCAGAAGAAGGTCAGTGTCCCGTGTTGTGTTTTGTTGTGTTGTGTGTTTAGCACTTTCACAGGGGGGTTGAAAATATGACTTTGTTTCCCAAGCTCAACAATGTATTATTGTTTTTAATGAATGTGTAGAAATAAAGTAGTTAAACTCCGCATGTCGTGAGAGACAAGAAAAAATCGTTTCACAAATGAGGCTGTAAATGACTCACTACCAAAGGTTTTTCAAGCTTTTCCAGTTTTTCCCCTCCCTAAACATTCCGTTCCTTTCATTTAAATGGTGCAACGTATTATCTTCAGGCGCCTAGAATACATTCTAACACAATTTGAAGAAGAAGAATCTATAATAAATGATATAATCCATACTTTCTTTCTTCATGAAAGTATGAAGCCTTTCGGGCCAACCGACAAGAGTCTGGGTACTCCGAGAAGGAATTGAAAGAAGAATATGGGTTTCTGTTGTTTGACGACATAAACAAGGTAACAGGTGCTCGTTGATCAAATGATCAACGATGAAAGTATAAAATCACTGGTTAGATAAACTTATTGATCATATTTATCGATGTGCGTGTGTGTGTTTATTTCTAAAGGCTATCGAGCTTGGGGAAACTGGTGTGCTCACTGGGAACAGTTTATGTAAAACCCTTGGTGATCCTTCGAAAGGTAATCATGTCATTGTGTAAAGCGATTGCGTCATTATACAAGTAAAGACATGTACCCCCCATAACGTGTATCTAGACTTGGAATTTTGTCATGCTTGTGGTTCTATTGTCATAGTACCCTTTGCCACAGTTGTCTAAGTGTCTCCACTGGCACTCCATAGTTGGGATGTAATTCTCAAGGGAGTTGCTCAATCATTTTTATGACATGCTTCAAGGTGTGTCTTTTCTGTGCAACAAAGACGTTTTTGTGTTTGAGAACGAGAACGAGAATGACAGTTGGAATTTGCACTACTATATGTTCTACTATATGTTCAATACGTTTAAATACATTTTTTAAATTCATCATTGTATTTCCCAAGAAAAGAAATGTATAAATGATATTCTTTTCGTTGTCTTTTTTAGGAGTATATATAGCAAAGTACTCAGACTGCCTGGCTCCTGATCACTGGTATTGTGGGAAATCCGGTTTTATCGTCATTTTAAGGCTGACAAAGGTATATATGTATAGTCAAATGGTAATGTGGTTAATTTGTGATGATAGCAGAACATATCAATCACTGTGGTATACTAAAGATTTTGAAATTAAATAATCACAAATATTCCCTCTATCTGTTTCTCCCCCATTGAGAAGTGTTTCACACACCTGTAATTGATAGGCAAGATGGATTGTCCATCAGTAAGGAGATGCTGTGAAAGTTCAGACATGGGAATGTCCTAAAATCTAAATTGGCTTTTACAATGGCAGGCACCTACAAACATTACAATTTAGCTAAAAGTCAAAGTACAAATATACAATAGTCCTATATCTAGAGAGTTGTTAGAAGTAGTGTAGATTTGTTTTTATCTGTTTGTGTGTTTATCTCTTTTTTTCTTTGTTTACAGGGACGAATTAATAAAGTAAAAGAGAACTACACTCAGAACTGTATTGCACCTTCAGTTGGATTTGACTGTCATGAGTCAGAATACCTACCAATGGTATCAGCCAACACCAGCTCATTCCTTGCATATGAGCGAACCCAGGTATGCCCTCACAGTCCCGTGTTGTCTGACCACCATTATGTCAAATACTGGAAAGAATGGGCACACTTCTCTTGGAAATAAAAGCTTAATTTAATAAAAGGTAAAATGGCACAATTATTCCAGAAGGGAAATGAAAGGTGTTGCAGCAGCAAAGTTGTCAGAACACTGCAATCAAACAACATATTCAATTTATACGTTAATGTATAGGTGTATAGCTGTGTGCTTGGCTACTGAATTGCCAGTGTCATGCATTCATAGAGATGTATGGATGTTCAGAGCTTTTTGTTTATCTTGCAGTACTACCTCTACGAACGGCTGCCGGGAGAATGTAGCCAGAAAAACCTCTCTCCAAGCCACGTCTGTCCATTTGCCATTGTGCCATTTTCTTATGCCGGTGTTGATACCAAGGGCACAATGTCTTTTTTGGCACAAAGGTACTGTAGCATTTCACAAATAAAATACTACAAATACAGTCTTCCTGTTTGCATGATTATCAGGAAAGTTTTGTTATTTCAAGTTTGTAATTTTGGTTAAATTTGGTTAATGTTTTTCCAATTTATTCTTTCAGAGGGACGGAAGGAAAAGGTAAGTTGAAATTGGCGATGTGTCATTTATTTTTTAAAGAAGTATCAATGTATTCTGCATCCAGTTTCCCTGGGGCACTCTATACAAGAGAAGCAGTGGGTCAGTGCTTTTGACATTTTGCCATTGCAGTGCTAGACAACATTACGTGGAGGGGCCAGCTTCACATCAGCTCCCAGATCTTCCATGTTCGGCTGAAGTCCAGATTGGGGGCCTTGATCCCTGTTAAACTGTAAGGGAAATTCAAATGTTCAAGATGTTTCCAACCGTGACCATCCTAACAATATTGAACGCACAAACTGTTTCTTTGTCTTGTGTCGCAATTCAAGGCCGCCAGTAGTCAAAGTAGACGGAGTTGTTCCCATGGTAACCTTGAGACAGTTTGCACCAAAGGCTGTCTTTGAAAAACACTTCTCTGGCGAAGGTGCGTGTGTTTTTTATTTAAATGTAACTTTCTTGGGTTTGCTGTCATTCCTTCCTTTTTTTCCCCCAATTCCAATGTTTTTTTTCTGATAAATTTCTTTTCGCTCTAATTTCAGTGTCACTGGAAGGAATCTGCTGCAGTGTTCAAGAGTTTGTTCCCCTAGAGGTCGGAGACCCGTCCCTTTCCCCGCTAATCCGAGAACTCAAGGAGAAAGATGTTGTGAGTCTATGTATCTGATTGCAACATATACAAGCTTTTATAATTGGAGTCAAGACCCTCACACCCAAACTGTGTCATTTACACCTGTATCTGTTTGACAGGGTCTTACAGTTCACCTTAATGAAAGTGGGTTTCTGATACTACTACATTTGTCCAACTTTGCTATGAGTACTGGTAAGTGAAGCGATTTACAGCAGTCCCTTCTTATTGACTTCTCTATTTACAGAAGTCACTGTCTCTGTGACATAATACTTTTTCTTCCAGATAACGAGTCCAGTGTCACTGAGGGTTTGCAAGCCATGTTTCTGTTTCCAGGATCAAGAGCTATACAGAAGGGTAGGCAGAACATTGGAATATTGAAATGGGGACGGGGCCTGCGGATATCATAGTTCATGAATGCTTTGTACCACCCCACCATCAACATCTACAAATTATAAACAAACCACATTTAAAGTCGCAAAATATCTAGCTGACAAAGCTTTATTACTTGTTTCATGACAGACACCAAAGGGGAACTTGAAGAGTCACAGATTTCCTCTGACATCCTTCAGATTCTACCAGCCTTGGATTATGCAGAAACTGAAATTCAGAAAAGCTCCATAGGTCCAAGTGAGGACACAAGCAGGCAATTTGTGCAACAAATTAAAAACTATGCAGCACATATACAAACTGGCGTTGCAGCAACCCCCTCAAAGGACATCAGCCCACTTTCAAAGGATTATGATGAGGCACTCACTCCATTTTCCTCCAACCCCAAATGGACTAACCGGTTATGGCAATGGCTGAGGTCATACCTAAGCCACCCAGTCTCTTTTCAGCTTCCCGTGTACAGTGTGTCCGAACTTTTGGCAGATGGAAACACACAAAAAGAGGTCCTCAATGAAGATGCCCGTCTTTCACCTCTAGAACAAACTATAGGGACAGATTGTAGTATAGGTCAAGAGGAGCTGTCAAGCAAATCCACAGCACACGTTGTTTCAAGCAACTTGCAGATGGATGTTGAGAAAAAAGACTCTGAGACAAACAGCATTTTGAATTGTACTTCATCATGCAACCCCACTGAGGAGTTGGTTGTCAGCATCATCTCTGCAGAGGGAACCTCAAACGTCATAGACAAAGGTCAAAGTGGGAGTGACACCATTGGGGCTACAAAGCAACTTTCTCAATCACCAATAGCCAAAACAAATACAGCAGAAAAGAACCCATTGGAGAATTCAACGGACAGAAAAAAACTTCCCAGGGGTCGCCCCAAAGGTAAACGAAAACGCTCCAAAAAGTCAAGTACACGAGCAGATGAACCTCTAACCTTTACATCGCAGAAACCAGATGAGGAAAGACTGCAGACTGCACAATGCCCATTAGCTGATGATTCTTCTGAAAATGAGTGGACAATATTATCAATGTCTCAGTGCAAAGGGGGAAAACTGACCTACAAATACAAGAAGGTCCCAAGGTCTCCGCAGCTGCAAGAAGATGAAATTAAGAAAACTCGACGGAGAAGAATGGGAAATGTCCCATCAACGGGATTAGGTGCCTGTTCGCTTCCAAGAAAGACAGATCGCTTGGACTTGAGGCCAATTCTCACTGGGTGTGGAAGAACTCTGGTTCCACATGGCTCCCTAAATGGCTGCCTTCAAAAAAAAGAGTCCACCGATTGTGGACAACGACTTAATGAGACGATGAGTAGAACCTCTGAGGACGCGAGGGATCTGGACTCTGTGGATGGACGATCGTCTGTGACTACAACAACCAACGTAAACGCAGGAGAGAAGTGTCACAACACAGAGGCTGGTTCTCCTCATTTGGAGACCTCCAGTTGTCTCCTGGAATGTGGGGACCATTCCTTAGTGAACATTGCAGAACCTGACAGCTCTAACAACCTGCCATCTAGCACAGCTGATGATGCCCCACATCTCAAGGGTCAGAACGGGAGCGAACACATGCTCTGTAAATTGAAAAAACTATTTTCAGGGAGAAAGAGGAAAGACCCACTACTGGGTTTGGGTGATTCACTTCTGCCAGTTGATGCACAGCTAAGCACTGAACCTTCCCTCAAGAAGTGCAAAGCTGATATGGACAGAGAGATGTTGAATACAGAGTCAAACACAGATTGTCAGCATTCAAGAGAAAAAAGCATGTTTTTGTCACAGGCATTAGGCTTAATGCCGATAAAAGTGCCAGTTCCTCTAGAGGAAACCAAAATCACAGATACCCTTCAGAAACCGCTTCCAGTAGGCCTAGACTGCAAAATCAAACCTCCAGAGGTCCGATCTGCTCAGTTGATGAAAACAGTCCCATCACCAATCCAAGAGAAGCTTCAAGTGAATCAAATGCTGCAAAAAAGGCAGCAACAATGTAAGTTGTTCAATTTCAATGTATTATGCACGCTATGTATGAGATGTCTGATCAATACATGTAACATTAATTATTTTGATAACCACTATGGATGCAATAAGAGGACTGTGCTCAGAAACGTAAATAGGTTACCTCCTTTAAAATCTGCCTGATGTGATCAATAATTCTGTTCTTTCATATTGCTGACTGTACTCCTTTGCATTGTCTTTGCAGGGGTGACGTGTTTCTATACACCCATTTATACCATCACTGAGTGTCCCCAAAACAAAGTGTGTGCAAAGACCATCTCGTTTGCCACCGGCCAGTCCAACGCTTTAAGTTTACTTGCTGATTTGGCACTGGGCAATGTCAATAACCGGGCACAGCCAGACCCATGTGCCATGACAAAGCTTGACCCAAGGTTGGATTTAGATAATCAGCCAATTGATGCCACCAAGCTGATTAACCAGTCAGTTCTTCCTTCAATGCTGAAGCAGCCTGCAGATATTCCTATCCTTCCTAATTCCCGATCACCAGAGGATCTTTTGGGAAGCAACGATGTGATTAATGCAATAGCTAAAGAACATGATTACTCGTTGTCCACAACCTCAGAAATGCCGAAGACAAGTTCACCAGCAGGAATGCCACAGCATTCCGAGAATGTGTCCGACCAGGAAATGCCAGCACTGCGCAATGAACCTCCAGAGAGCTCAAGTGAACATCAAGCTTCAGTGGAACAAATTAGCAAGGATGCAAAATCAAGTAGGAGGTTCCGGCGTTCCCGCATCTTTGTTGAAAAGGATGGAATTCTACAAGTCACCAGGAAGTGGAAAGGAAACTATGACTTTGACTTGGACAGCAAGTTTACTAATCACCCTGTGGAGAAAACAGTTTGCAGGGGCTTGCATGGGTATGTGCTTCACTTTTTACAATCATGGTGGTTCTATATTTGAGCGTTTGTGTGTATAGTTGAAGTGTGTGTATGCAAAGAGCAGGTATTTCATATTTTTGATCTGAGGTTTTACGTTCCATGTCTTTTTTGTACATCTTGGACAGATCATGGAATTTCACTGTGAAGGAGAGTGGTGAAGAAACTCAACTCCTTATCCACATGTGGATAGGCCTTTTCTATAGCCGCTCAACTCCAAGGTTCATCCATTCAGTTCCTCAAGACTTGGAGGATTGCTTTGAAACGTCTAATAAAAAGGTGTTGTCTCCACCTGTACTAGAGACTGCTGCTGTTTCTATTGGGAATGCAACCACAGATTTGGACCCCACTAAAGAAGATGGACTTATCTCGAGCCAAAGTGTAGACATCTTAGACCTGTCAATTAAAAAGCAGGTCGTAAATGACCACAGTGACATTGCAGTATCTCGTCAAGAGACCAATGGCAAGAAGGCCTCAGAAGCACCTGTAAGAGACACTAAAATCCAAGATGAAGGCACTGCTCAAAGTCAAGCCAATCTTCAGGCCATACAGGTTTGGCTTTTATATGCCTTTTATTTGCCGCCTTCGGCCCCAAACCTAACTAATTACAAAAAACTGAAAAATGTGATGTTGCAGGTGTTGATCATTCGATTCACTAATATTATGTAAACATTTTTAACAGTTCAAAATGCTGAAAAGATGTATCTAAAATTCTGTAATTATTTTCCACAGGTATACAGGTCTCGGCCAAGGGAGTTTGATGATGACAATGAGGGCACCAATGACTATGTTGTCAAAAGCCCCAGTGAAAGAGCAGATGCAAGTCCACAAATTGCCACAAACGTTTCTGCCGTCAACTCACTCGATGAGGATAAAACAGGTGACTCCTTATGCAAAGTCATCGAAAACGTAATTCCTCTGCCACTGCTTGTTGTGGAGACCAACGCAAGCATCGACCCAGAAAGCTCCAATAAAGATGGGTCTGATGGAGGAGAAAGAAAAGAAAATACACAAGTGGCAGTTGATCTACCAATTGAAATGGACACGGCATGTGAGTTCATCAGAGGCATAGTTGAGGATCCAAACTCTCTACATAGTAACTTGGTTGGTACTAAAGAAAAGGACCTTGATGAATCAAAACATAAAAAAGATGAATCCGGTCCGGATTCGCAATGTACAAATGCCATGAGTGATGGTGATGATACCATTTCATTGGATAAGAACTTACCTAAGGAGCAAGATGGTGACTCCAGACATGAAGCAAACATTGAAATTGTCAGTCAACAGAACAGATCTGATAATGATTGTACACTGGGTGTATTTAGTTGTGATCCTCAAAAACCGGTTGATGAATTAATAGAGAATGAAGTCGAAACCGCTGATATAGTAGTTTCTCATCGCCAAGCCCATTCTCTGCAAGATGAGGTTTCAAAATTGCTCCAAGATCCAAATGAAAGGCCCTTAGTTGGAAAAGACAATTCAAAACAAGAAGAGGAAGCTGGCCCACAGGTCCTACCTTTACAAGCCAATCCTGATATAGTAGTTTCTCATCGCCAAGCCCATTCTCCGCAAGATGAGGTTTCAAAATTGCTCGAAGATCCAAATGAAAGGCCCTTAGTTGGAAAAGACAATTCAAAACAAGAAGAGGAAGCTGGCCCACAGGTCCTACCT
>JAOTIX010000139.1:6800002-6819845 GCA_027123715.1 Gaidropsarus macrophthalmus
CTGCCCCCCGTGGTCATCCCCCCGCCCATGCTGCCCCCCATCTCCCTGCTCTCCCCCAGCAGCTCGCTGAAGACGCCGGTGCGCAGTGTGGTGACGGAGACCGTCAGCACCTACGTGGTGAGATCTCGGGGGGCTTTTATTTTGAAAAGGCCGCTTCCTGCTGAGTTTTAACCACTGCCGAAGTAGCAAGTTCATCCTTAATGGATGAAGATGTGTACCTGTCTGTTTGTGGATGTGTTTGTATGAACGCAGCATCAACGTAAAATGTTGTATTTTGTCCTACCAGTTCTGATGCACAGTGAATGATCGTGTCCTCAGTGTATTGACGCTAACGCGTACGTCTTCCCCTCCAGATCAAAGACGAAAGTGGCAACCAGATTTGGATCTGTCCAGGTTGCGACAAGCCTGACGACGGCAGTCCCATGATCGGCTGCGACGGATGCAATGATTGGTACCATTGGTAAGAGAATCGCAATTTCATATAAACCATAATGCATTTGTTCCTAATGAATAGGATTGATTCAATGCGGTTTGTTACACTGGTCATGGCTGAGTGGATGTTTAGCTTTATTTATCTCCAACCATGTATCTCTAACGCTGCACTACACTGGACTCCTCTTTTTTTATATGTAGTTTTGTAAGTTGCATCTTCTGAATACAAATGTCCAGCCGGCAGCAAATGGAGCTCTTGATGTGGTTTTCCTGGTTCTGCAGTGCTCCGTGGCCGAGTGTCTGTAGGCAGCGGTCTCTCTCTCTCTCTCTCTCTCTCTCTCTCTCTCTCTCTATCTCTGCGTGGTGTGATCTCCTCTAACCGTACCTGTCCCCCCTCCCCTCACTGCAGGCCTTGTGTCGGAATACTAACCGCCCCCCCGGAGGACCAGCAGTGGTTCTGTGTCAAATGCGCCAGCAAGAAAAAGGACAAAAAACACAAGAAAAGGAAACATAAACTCCACTGAGACGCAAACCCTCCGCACACACTCGCCTCTCAAGCTTTCCGGGGAGCGGCACGGCGTAGAGATCGCTCCTCGGCTCCCGTGTGTCTTGGTGAAATAAACCAGCCGTCATGGATAGCGCGTGACATGATGTGAGGAGGGGGAGAATGCGGGGCTCAGACCCCCTGACGTCCCACCCCCTCTTGTCCACAGCGACCAGCTTTTTCTTTTCTTTTTTTACACACAACCATCTTCAGGAATATTGGGATACACTTTGGAGTCCATGCTGTTCAGCTTGTTGATGTAAAAGGAGCCTCATGTTGGCCCCCAGTTTACTAGAATATAACCCAGACCGATCTCCATGAAGTGCATTGGTATCAACGATTTTGTTATGTTAACGTTACCGCAAAAAAATGTATGGCAGAAAATTTCCATTTCAGTTCAACAGTTACCTGCAGTATCATCAAATGTCATGTATATATTAAGAGAAAATGATGGCATTGTGTGTGTGTGTGTGTGTGTGTGTGTGTGCGCATGTGTGCGTGTGTGTGTATAAAGGTGTAAATACTAACTTCCAGGCAAAGGGGGATTTGTTGTTCAGATCCTCCCTTGTTAAATCCATTTTCAGATATTGGTTTTAACTTGAATGATTTTTCTGTAATTCCTGTACATTTTTTTAAATTGAAAGTTTGTATTTTTATTTTTTTCTTCGAGTGGATTTGTTGCAGATCTGGGCTGTAGCTGTGCTTGTAACCAACGTCATTCATTTTGCTGATATTTCACTATTAAAGCTCAATTGTCTATCTCCAGACATAACAGCTTTCAATAGATTTTTCCATACACACACGGTATTTCTTTTTCTGTAGTTATCTTTAGATTATACAAAGCACTGTTCTGATTTGAGCACATATTTGTTTGGATTTTTTGGATTTTTTTGTTTCATGAAAATACATCTGAAATATTCCAACAAAGCCAGTTTGAGATCTGATAATTTGTTTGCTCTACAGAGCCTCTAAAATGAACGAAACACACCAATACAATTTATTTCTTTACCAGATTTAACCTCTGAGGAAAAAAAACATTTGAGAGAAAATTCTAATCTGCTATGTCGGAAAAGATTCTAAAATACTAATGATTGCAATATAATCCCATAATATCTTTCTCCACTCATTATTTTTGCTTAAATGATAATTACATTTATTCATTTGTTGATTCATTGAATTTCATAATTATTTTATGGTTTAAGTTACTGATCAAATAAAAATGTCATGAACTGTATTTTCATAGTTTCCGCAAACTTTTCTTTCTGTTTCATTTATCTGAGAAGGATTCAAGATGTCTCTTCTGATTGTAAGACATCCCAAGCCAATTTAAGAATTAACTTGGGCTACGGTTTCGCATGATGGACAATTTCCATGACGTGTTTGTTTTCACCTGCATTCTTTTAGTGGCCACACGGTGTCAGCATTCGTGCACGGAGGGGAGGGGGGGCTCGAAGAGCCTGCAGGTTCTGGAGCCACGAGACAGCAATGTTATAGCTTTAGCATTGCACCTGTTGGTATTCAGTAATGTTATAGCTTTAGCATTGCACCTGTCAGTATTCAGTAATGTTTTAGCTTTAGCATTGCATCTGTTGGTATTCAGTCACATGTTGTTTTCCAGGCAAACCATTGGAGCAATGGAGACTGGTCCGACTATCTTCTGAATGGTATGTTTGATTGTTTTTTTGTTTTGTTTTTTAACAAAATACACCTGTAAAATTCTCATTGTGGACTACTATCAGTGACGTAATTGAATATAACTCTAGATATAGATAGAAATAGTCACAATAAAAGCTTTGGATAGGCAGAATAATATCCAACATGTAGGCCATACAGCTAAATACACTATTGATTGTATTTTAAATATATATTTTTTTGAAGACACATGAAACAAAAGGTATTGTGTGTGTTTGTGTCCAGGGACCAAAGTCGAGATATTTTGAAGGTCTTCTGATGATACGAGACAAAGAGGAAGTTACATTTTCACTCCACACCAGAAAAGCGGAAGTGAAAGGCTTTCATTATTTCTTGTAAAGTCGCCTGATGACTAACCGACGACTTGCACGCAGTTCTCCGCTTGCTTTAATCATGTGTGCATTCTGCAAACATGAGGCACACACCTACCCACCAGGGAATGTGTTCTTCAACATCTAGCATATTATGGAGCGAAACCTGAAACCGAATTCTGGTTACACGGTGAGGTACATAAATGTTACTCCGGTGTGAGATGTCTCAAAGGTCGCTGATATAGGAGAACCCTTTTCCCCTCCTCGGTCTCTCAGCCCTATCTCCTCTCGCCTATCAATCATCTCGTGTCAGAACTCACTGCTTATTACGAGCACTTGTTCCCTCATAAATTCTCCACACGAGGGTGTATTACACAACTCTTGAGAAGAAATGGCCTGCGAAAGGTTGAAGTTATAGTGTGCTTAAAGCTCATGGTCTGATTATGAAGAACTATGCCAAGCCAATTGTGTTTACCTTCTGATTAGGAAACATCCAGAATAATCAACGTCATGCAGCATTGAAACATGTTAACAGTCAATCCTCGTCGTTCACTGATGATTACAAAGGCACATATTCATCGTTCAGTATGAGCACATATTTATTGTGCAGGTTTTTTCCTTTTCTCAGAACAACACATTGTAACACATGGCGTGGTGGGGTCCCATGAGAACAAAGGTGTGAAAAGGGAAAGTGGGTTGTTTTCAGTCACTGTACAGATGTCAACTGTAAGATGTAAAGATGTGGTGTCAGGAGCCTTGATCATTGACATGCATGGGTGCTTGTTTTTGTGTACAGGCCCCCAGACACTGGCCCAGCTTCACAAAAACATGCACAGGATGTTCCGAAATACTTTTTAGTGTTTCCTTCCCCTTTACGAAAAGTCTTCTGTATATAATAATACAATTAGTGCAAACTCTAACTTTTAATGGAGGCAAAGTAATACACTTATATGAATAATCATTCTTAATTTGACATTTGATAGAAACCAATAAACGATAGTCAGACCATAAGTTTGGATATTTTCTGTTGAAGTCCCATCACGGCACAATTAGTTTGACTCTTGGGGGCTTAATTGCATTTGCAACTAATGACCTTTTGTACACGCTTCGCGTTGAGTTGCCAGCGGTGTATTTTTATAAGGCGACATGGCTGGGATCAGATCAGTAGAGCGTCACGCTGAGCGCAGGCGGATCAGAGTGGCGCTTTCCCCCCTCTACGCTGTGCCTGTGGCACCGGCAGGAATGCTAAGCCGGAACACTTCACAAAGAGCGGGATTTCAACATCAGCCTTTAAAATATTCATGTCAGTGGAGAGAGTCTCGGAGTCAGGCCTGTAATGGAGGGGGTGGGGGTGGGGGCGGTGGATGTGTGTTTGAGTCACAAGGGGAGAAAGGAATGCATTGACGATGGTTTTTATTGTGCATTATACACAAGTCCACGTTGTGCCAGCGTTGAACTGCTGCTCGGCCCTATGTGCAGTTGACATACCAGACGCATGGCTGGCGCAGATGAGGCGACTATCTGCAAGGAGAATTCCACAGAACATGCATGTGGATGCATATTTCGGTTCAATACATATTAATAAATACACGCACACAATAGACTACAGAACAGGGCGTCACAGAGTGAGGTAATTCTTACCTCACCCTTTTTTGTTTCTCTCCAAAACAGCCCCTCCCCCCCCCCACCAGACAGACCACACTGCAGATACACTGAGATACCACAGATAGTCCAGATGCCACTGCAATGTGCTGGTAAATTACCAGTACCTACTCTTCACAAAAACTCGTGAACTGTGATCTCACCTTCACCCCCCCATCCACACATCTACCTTCTTCACGGTCACGCCTTGGTCATACTGTAGCCAGGGATTTTTGCATGACTTCCAGGGTTATTTTGGCGGGGAGGAACCAGCCTGGGGTCTGGTGCCCTACAGCTGGAGGTATGCTGGTTCTGTGTCTGTGCCCGACCCAGCCAGACAGACAGAGTTAGCTTACAGGATGGGACTTTGGTGGGACACTGAAAACCGGATGTTTGAGTTCTTCTGGATGTTAACCATCGTTGCAGTGAGCCCCCTCCAGTCTACTTCACCGGCAGGCTACACGGGGTTGCCAGGACAACGGGGAGCTTTGTTGGCACTCTGTTCAGGCACCTCCTGAACAGAGGACATGGGGCTAAGATGGGTGACCTCACCAACGTCCGAATGACTCACCACCATCCGATGTACTCTCTGTCATCCAGTTAACGCCTCACCATCGTTTAATGAACTCACCATCATCTGAAAGAAACCTCCTCACCATCATGCAACGATGTCACAGTTATCTGATTAGCTCGCCGCCGTCCGACGAGGTCACCATTATCTAATTAACTCATCATCAGCCAACTCTTGGAGCGAGCACATGTGACAGCAGCACCTGGTACGCCTGGTGACAGCCAGCCTCTAGATTTATATTAATGTTGAAGCCATTCACTTGTATTCTGAATTACCCTCCTCTATCATTGCAATGTTCTTTTTTCTGGTGCATTTTCAGTTGAACTAGTCTGGTTATACAAGGGCACCGTCGGGTACAACACATGCAGTGGCACCGCCGGGGAGGAATAAGAAATGGGGAGAAGATAAAGGCCTTGTCTTTTGGCTAACGTTGTGTTCCTCTAATGGAGCTGAACCCCTATTAGGGAAGCGAGACGGCTAGCCCCCCGGGGGCTCTAAGCAGAGGTTAAAGTGACAGCTCCCATTTAAACTGTTGGGCTAATGTTATTGTTACCGCTTAACAGAAATGATGGCAAATATGCACATGGTCGTTGTGCGGAGGACATGTGTTGTACGAGCAACGGCGTCGGCTATAAACACTCCAAAGCTTTTGTTGTGTTCCTTCCTCAGCGGCGCTGCCGAAAAGGCAAATTAGATTTTTGTGTGCTCTTTTGTTTTTTTGTGTACTCCAATGCAAATGGGTGCTTGACGAAGGCTTTGATGGAACGGAAGGTGGTGTGCTTCAGCAATGTGCTTTGAATCTCGCTACCCGTTGGTCGTGTGCAGCTCTGGTTTCAGGGAGGGCTGGGGAAGACATTTTAATTTTTTTGGAAGAACCAGTTTTTGATGTTTTACATATAGCAACGCATGCACAGACACATGTCACATTTTTGCAGCGCACGGTAATAAAAACAAGACAAGTATGTTTCAGGCCCTGTGGCGTAACTGCAATGCCAATAATTGATTCACCCGCTGCAATGTATTGCAGGGATTTCCATAGCAGTTGTCATTGACCATGGCATACGATAACAAGTGCACAAAAAAGCACCGGATGGTTATGTAATGGCCTCGGGGAAACAAATGAATGCCGTAAAAGATGGCCGCCCACAGACTAACCAGGAGGCTATCTTTACCTCCTCTGTCTGCATGGGTATAATGGTGACATCAGAGCGTAAGCAGCGAGATCTCCGCATTTCAGTGGATTATTACCAAACGCTCGGCACGGTGGGAATGTGACGCATGCAGCCGTCCGGTCTCTCATGAGGCTGTACGTTGAGGCAGTCTGCGGCACAACGTTGACAGCTGACTGCGTTCAACGGGACAGGTGGCCTCACCCACACCTCAGAAGAAGGCGTTTGCAGGGGGAAATCTTCATCCCACTTAATAGTTTTAACGCTGGCTCTATAATGGACCCGCTAGACACAGCTGAACAGTATAAGCAGCCCTTCATGGTCCAGGAAGAACACCCCATTGGTTTGCTGAATATCTCCGTCTCGTTCTGCTTCCCGGGCTCAGCCAGGGAAGTCAAATGATCCGGGTGTATCTATTCTGTGGCAATTTTTCCTCTAATTTTCCCCATCCCAATAGAAGGCCTAAATCGTTCCAAGTCCAATTTCCTCAAGTCTCCCGTCCCCCCGTCCCCCACCTCATCTCTGATAGGAGTGTCAATTAGAACCGGGAGAATGCTGCTACTGCTATGGCCCCGCGTTGAGGCCAGCGAGCGGGGCCGGCGCGGTGCTGGACCCAGGCACCACAATGCATTAGCGCACGGTGAGCTGTCAGAGAGGATTATTTCAGCCGCGCCAGTCAGCGTAGGGGGTGGGCGCGCTCTGCTGCACTAAAGCGAGGAGAAAGAGAGAGAGAGGGGGGTGGGGGGGGCTAGGAGAGAGACTGACGGCGCAAAGAGGGAGAGAAACACACCGAGGACAGAGAGGGGATAAACAAAAGTGGTGGTCATTGCGCAAAGGTGGATTTCTTTTCTCCCGGAGCACCAATGTTGGAACACTCCTCAGAGCTGGCCCTGGTGCAGAGTTTGTACGTCAACAGCATGCGCTGCCCCCCGTCTGCGTCAGGGGTCTCTGTCGGCGACGAGGACCTGCCAGTGAGGTACGTTGTGGGGGAGGCCCCCCTGGGTCGGAGCGTCTGGGGCTGGCTGAGGTAGAGGCAGAGATCACTGAAGCCTCTTTTGTGTGGAGGATGGAAAAAAGGATGTGTTGATGTTTTTTCATTTGAAAAAACGGTGCGGTGCGGTGTGTTGTCTTCTTTTGTCATGTGTGGTGTGTTTACGAAGGGAGATCATATCTGTGAATATGAGAATGTGCTGAACACGTGTCAAGATCTTATCGACTGAATAAAGGGTTAGTTGTGTATTTCTGAAGTCTAGTCTTTAGTGGACAATGGGGTTTATATATATTTTTTTCTCATCCATCCCCCTACCTGCATGTCTGCTCATCCTGCTCCACGTGGGAAACAAACAAGCCCATAGCTGGGCTATGAAAGAGATGAGCCAAGCCAATAATGCGGGGGCTTGTGTGAATAGGAAGAACCGAACCGAACTGTGAATAAATGGCCATTGAAACCGACCCACGTCTCACCATGCACTGTAGTTCAATGGAAATGAGAATAAGGTTATTAAAATCTGATATTCATAATATCTGATTGTCAGTACACTGGCACAGAACAAGATGGTGTTCATGTTTGTGTCTCGTCAATACTTATCTGGAAACATTTCTGAGACAACAAGTTCCTACTCTCCATTTTGAGAGCCGTGGTCGCCATTCGGTGAACACTGTTGTGATATGGTCTTGGATACACCAAGTTAAGGCAGTTCTTCCAGATTCTAGGAGACAGACACAAAAGAAATGATGGAGCCCAATTACGTTCCGGCTGTCCTATTTTTACATGACCTGTTTAGGTCCTGTGTGTGTGTGTGTGTGTGTGTGTGTGTGTGTGTGTGTGTGTGAGTGAGTAGTGGATGCATTGATTTGTCAGACTGCAGAGGAAAAACCATTGATGTCAGACACAGAAAGCATGGTACGTGTGGCGGATTATGATTGGATTACAATAGTTTTAATCTGAGATTAAAAGGGAGATTTGAGCGGGAAGGTACCGTCAACAGGGCTGTAGAGCCATGTTATCCACCACAACAAACAAACAGCTCTCAGAATATCCACAGATAGTCCAAACACTCAACACCACACACACAATCAATGGGTGGATATGGTAGCATCCAAATCCCACTGAAAGCAGATTGTGTGTGTGCGTGTGTGTGAGAGTGTGTGTGTGTGTTCCCACTAAATCAAAAGACCAAGAGAGTCTATTTACAACAGTCCAAATCCTTTCATATCAAATGTATTCAATGAGCTCCCTTGAGATCTAATTGAGTCGAAGGGAATATGTGGATGCTTGGAAAGGGGTTGGGACACTCTTCTGTTTTTTTGCCTTTTTAATGAAACCTGATGCCCAAGGGAGGTGTACACTCCTCCTTATAGCCCTCGCTCTCAAGCTTCAAGAGAATGGGTTTATATACTGTGCTTGTTTGAACATACAGCAAAATAGGTCACACGTCACATTATACAAACCTCTTTAGAAGTCAGTTATGTATAGCATGTGGCGCCTTGAGAGATTACTATGGAGACAAGGATGAAGTAAGATTTCCTAAATGGGCTCCATCTCACCCTGGTTATGAATAATGTTTAATTGTGCAGCTGCTGAACCAGAAAGGAGTGGTTTGATAATAACACTAGACTATGACAAGACTGCACCCCTATCACCCCCATCCCCCCACAATGTGGGAGAGGCCTCGCCCTGCAAGTCCGGCTCAACAAAAGAAGACAGACTCCCCCTCCCCCATGTTCACAACAGCCATTATACAGAAGGTAACATGGCCTTTGACCCCGCTGAAAGGCGACATTTAAGTTGCCAGATAAACAACTGCAATTTAATGATGTCATGTGGAGAGTTCAGGAAATGTGCTAATGTGACTGCAACTCATAAAAGGAGGAAACTGTATTTCGTTTTTATTAGTTCAACGTTAAAAAAGAAAACCCGGCTGAATTTAGTAAAGAATAAGCTACAGGGCAGAATAAATACCGCCCGGGACATTTGTTATTACTTTGCAGGTTTGCGATGGCCATAAAACGATATATATATACAATGTTAACTGAAATGGCTGACCGGGTCCTAATAAGTTTACCATTGAACGATATCTACTGGAAATAAAGCTCGACTATCTCCAAACCACCGAGCAAGCTGTCAGCGTGGTTTTTCCAGACTTTGCAAGAAGACCACGCCTCTGCCGTGCCGCAGCTCAGTGTGTGCGCTGTGACGGTATCTCGACACATTCTCACTTCTCTTGGCGATAGGAGACAGAGGGAGAAAGAATAACGCCGAACACCATTTTCATAGTGCATGCAGCTCTGCAGACGCGCCTTGCAGCACCTGTTCCGCTCCGTCTCGCGCTCTCGCAGGAGTCGGTCTCTGGCGCGCGGGGCTCACTCCTCCTCATTGTTTGCCTGCACGGCGTCGCGTCGGTCATGACTTCGTCGTACGACTTGGATTTCCATCTGGCCGAAAGCCGGCTGATGAGTTCGGGCGAAACAATGTAAGTAGCTTCACTTTTACAAAAAACCCCACCCTAGCGAACCCTTTAACGGCAATGTAATGTGTGGGTGAACGGGGAGGCAGAACCGAACCGAGAGCTAGCTGCGCTTCAGCCGCGGATGGGAACCGCTAGCCTCGCTGCTCCACCGTTAACACACACACACGGTGCTACGCCCACGTCCACTGCAACCACTTTAATACGTTAAGAAACACACCGAACCACTCCTATTGTACACGGTTATACGCCACACGGACGCTCTTTGTGTATATATATCTGAATACCGTCGGCTAGGAGAACCGAGACCCGCCATTTACAAGGCCGAGTATCGGCTCACAGCAGCCGGATCGGACGCGCTACAACCGTCGGTAACATGTGCTTCCGGAGAGCACGGCACGGTGCGATGGTCGTGTTTTCAAAGTAAAGCTAATCGCCCTATACGTTACTAAAAGTATTCGGGGGTTGTCGTTTGGTTTTCACCCTTGTTTTAAGATGTAAAGCCAGCGACTTCCTTCCGGCTTAAAGTTGGGGCAAAACAAGTTGCTATCGACGTAGTTCGTCGATCGACACCACGTCGATAGCAACTTGTTTTATCCGGCATTACTTTATCCGGCAGCCCATCAACATGTATACGGATACACATCCTTGCCGTACTGCTCTACTTTAACCACGAACCGCCGATTTTAACGACCCCAGTCTTTTTGTAAGAAGCCAACAGCTTCGGTTGCCCAGCGCTCCCCGGACCCTCCCTGCTTATGTTAGCATTGTAGCTTCGTGTTAGCACCGTAGCTTCATGCTAGCACTCTAGCTAGCTTACGCACAGCACGAGCCAGAGTTTATAGGTTTTCACCAGAGCCCCATGGTGAACGCAGAGAGCTCTCCAAGCGACAGAAACACGTGGCCGGTCCATTATTAACCCCGGTAATGAAGATCATAAGACCTCATGGCCCTCATGGCATAGCTTCTTCTACATGACCCGTGACATATAGCTTCCCCACTTATGTGCCTTTTTATTATTAATGTTTACATGTATTATGATCATGTGGATGCCTCGGGTGTTTTCACCTAATAGTCACGTACATTTTTTAATCATTCCTATACATTTATATATCATTAGACACTGCACTTTACTGCTTTTTGTTTTGCACTTCTGCTGAGATACCAATTACATTTCGTTGTCTCTGTACTTATCCTTTGCTCAATGACAATACATCTCATCTTATCTCATTTACCAGGCTATATTTTACCAAGTCACGATGTAATTGGAAGTTATGACATGATCAGCCCCTACTTTCCCATATCCCCTAAAAACGTAGGCGATCAATCATCATTCAGTCGATGATGAGCTCAAAATGTTTTTTTGTTTTCCTGAATGTTGGGGGGCTTGACTAATTGATCCGTCCGTGGTAGAATGCAAACGTTTGTGGGGAAAAACTATAATAAACTATAATACACGGGCTTCACATACACATTTCTCCATTGGATTTATTGGACACACTCCCAACAATCCAGTGAATCATAATTGGTCCAAAGGATGGACATCTGCTGTCCATATGAACTATGCAGAGTTCATTAGGGAAATGTTGGCTTCAGAGACAATGTGGGGGAAATTAGATCCACCCGTAGCGGGCTATGTTTGATTGATTTATGCCCTCACGGCCAGCGAGGGTGCGTATCATGGCTTAACCGTTATCCTGTCGCAACAAGCAGCGACATTGCATCGTACACGATAAGCGTTGAGGTGATCCCTTTGTCGTGAAGTGAGAGCTGTTGATCTGTGGGAAATGTGGCCTTTTGCCACCACGTCCGACGGCTGTGCACACCAGCTGTTCCGTTATTTTCACTCGCTGTGACACGGTGGTGGGAAAGTGCCAACACGGACAGATGTTGAAGGCAAGAGGCTGTGGTCTCTGGCATGTCACCTGTTCCACTCGGGCATAGGCCTTCGTTCGTACAAAAAAACCCTGCCTAGTGCGACAACATGGAGTCTGTAGGAAGTTCTGTGTTGTGTCAGTGGTGTGGTTTGGCCAGCAGTTGACACAGGATGTTTCACAAATGAGTTTGGTTACAGTATTACTCAAGAATGAGGGTGTATTGCACAATGCAGCTGTATCTAAGGTCTTCTGCAACCCTCATCGACTTCTCTCATAAAACTGGCTTCATTGCTAGCATTTGTTATTGGTTGACAGGTTATCCACCCAATAATAACAAGGCTAATTAAACGAATAGATTTGAACAGGACATTTCGGCAGTGCAGCATTCAGATGTGGCCCTTCAGAATTGGATATTACTTATCTCAAAGTAGAGCAGGCGAAATTGTAAATATTAATTGAAATGTCTGCCCTGCTTAAACTTGGTAGTACACAATCACAGAATGTTTTTTGTTTTACAAGAGCATTGAGCAAATTGGATTTTAATGAACACAATTTGTAATGTGGTGTTCAGTAGGTCATTAATATGACTTTAAAGAGAAACAAAAAATATCACAGGATTCCAATGTATGTTGCTTTCATTTTCTTTTCTTGTAAAAGGATGGAATGTCTCCATGCATTGTTTTAGTCAAGGCCATTTCCTGTTGTATTGGTTTCCGACCGATTAATTGAAACCAATTCTTCTACCCAGCCCATTGAGCTATCCCGAGTTGGCTGTCTCTTGAACAGACACCGGTAAGCGTTCCTGTGGATTAACGAGAAAGGGTGGTGCCCTGGCAGTAATCTGATGTCTGACAATACAAAGATCACCCCATAAAATATGCCATTTTACGGTTCGGCACTAAAATTGCAGTTCGGTTGGTTGTGATGCAAGGGACCGCTGCTAATCTTGAAGGTGGCTGTGACTCCTCATGATGGCGGAGTTCAAACCTAAAGAGCACGATGGTGGCGTGTTCTGCATGTCAACCGAATCCGCCGCCCATACAAAGTCATTTCCTGTGGTGTCGGGGTCAGCTGCAGCAGTAGATAAGCTCAATGCCTAATTAACCGCCTCACAGAGAAAACTACCATTGGAGTGTGTGGAAAGATGCAGATGGGGAAATTCTGCAGTAAACACTGTATTGTAGATTTTGTTTTGTGGGGGACCATACAGTTAGAATAAATTCTTGAATCCTGCACAAGAATATAAAGGCTCCTTTTGGCGGGGGATAATAGTAAGTCAATGCAATTAGCTTCCTCTTTCTAAAGAAAGCATGTGCTAATTGCTGCTTTTTAGTATGCCGTCTGTCTCTAGATCTGAAGGGCCTAGTTGTGAATGCCTCTCCTGCCAGGGATGGCCGCCTAAAGATTTGCATTCATGCTCTGTCACCAAGCGCCGTGGCAAGAGTTGATTTGGTTCTAAGGATATTTAACTATTCATCCACACTGGGCCCTACTTGGGGAAGACTCATCCATAGCTGCCAGGAACATTTTGCTTGATTATGGCGCTAATGGGGCGGGCCTTGTCATCGGATGCTGGCTATCTTTTTACATGGGGGCCATTCACTGGCTGATTGAACATGTCCGTCTCAATCAAAGGCAGTAACAATGGAATTGGGTCACACTGAACCCACGTGGAGTGAAATGCTGTAGAGAAGCATCTTAATGTGTCCGATTCCATGTCTTCTTCATGGCTCATTTGTACCCCGATTTTAACTTTTCGTTGAAGCGGCTTGGAAAGCCATTGGTTTTATTGTGTTTAATTTGAAGAGCCCATGTCTTATTCAAGATAGAACTACACTAATCTGTCATTTATCATCCCAAAAAAAAGCATCTAGGCGAAGGCCTGCCATGTGCACATTAACCTTCAGGGCGTGGGGTAAACTTGCGTCTATAAATCAAAAACGGCCATCGCAATGTATAAGTTCTATAGATCCTGCCATGACATGTTCAAAATAACTAGTTTTTACTACAGCTGTAACCGTAAAATATGCTGACATTTATTCCCAAATTGTGCCATTTTCTTTAAAGGACATGCCATCCACAAAACATGGAACATGACCACATTCATGGGCTGAGCGTGAAGAGATGTTCATCAGGCCTGCTGGCAGGGTGACAGGCTCCCTTTAGCTGCAGCAGGGGTCAACGTGGCGCTAGGCCCCTTCCATGTGACCAATGCTATTTTCATAGACCCACAGCCGCGTTAAGGTTTTCCCCAATGCTGTAAGATATGTCATAATGATCACATGGAGTTGTCACCCGGGGTTTTTGTGGCCACGGTTTGGTGCACATCTCCTCTAAGGTCAGGGGACCAACGGGGCGACCACATGGTCCCGCTCCGTCATGTGTTTTATGTGGTATCACGACAGCAGGTATGCAACTGCCACAGCCCCGAATTACTTCTCAGCTGCTCTGCGCTGTCTTGGAATGAGACGCCCTGTCATATCCAATGGCTGCATTAGGAATGTCCGAAAACGACGTACGCCGTGTTCCCACAAGCACACTTGAATGCGTGGGACACTGGAGTGTGTGTGCGTTCCTGTGCCTAACATCCTGCATGCATTAAACACACGGTGTACACTTGGGCTCATACTGCGTGTCAGTAGTTAGGCTTACACACCGTGTTTCACTGGATGTGATGGCAATTTAAAAAAAACATGCGATTCTGAGTGCCTCTTCCTTCAAACGGAACGATTCCATCGTCGTCGCTTGCGTCGTCAGATTGGTGGGCTAAACTCTGGCAAGAAATGAACCAGGCCTTAGCGTTCCTCTAATGAAGCATGCACACCGTTCCTCGCATATCTTGAGTCTCGCGCCTGGCCTGCAGCGAGGTGGTCTCCTCGGCTGCTTGGCAAAATGGCGTCGCGAGAGCCCCGTGGCATAAGTGTGGATAAATGGTGTCACGTACCACAGTGTCGTGGCCCTGGTAGATGCAACCCACAGCGTGTTCCCGAGCATCCCTCTGACTCGGCCCATTGTACTGCGGAGGGAACGGTGAATAGCGTTCTCCAGCAGGGGGGAACAATATGTAATTGTTCCCCCCGCTGGGGCAAAGACGCTGTAGGTTACTCCCTGTACCATCGCCAAAATGCCTGAGGAGGAGACGGATCGCGGCAGCCTGGTCCGCTGAGCCCCGGGACCCCTGGAGCTGTCGAGCTTTTACCCCTGCGGTTCTCCATCGCTGTTGGGGAGGGGGGCAACAGCCCCCGTTGGAGTGTCTGTTGTTTTTGTTGTTCTTGTTCTCCTTGGCTGACTGACGGCCTGCGCCGGGCGAGTTGCGAGTGCGAAAAGAGGAATCACTCAAGTTTCGAGTGTTGGATTAGCGAGGCACCGGCGTTGAAGTGGGATTCCTCAGCATGTCCTTTAAATCCTTAAAAGATTTTGGCGTTTCTGCCGAGCGCTTGGGGTCCATGTGCAAGCGGTGGATGGCTCGGGTCCAAAGGTCTGTGTGATGTTTATCACTATTTGTTTGATCTCTGCTCAGTATCGCTTCCTGATTGTGCTTTTAGCAGATTTGTTCTCGTATAGTAGGAATTATAAAGTGTCTGTAGATGTACCGGAGTCCATGTTCTCTGACTGCACGGGGTCACATGATCCTCTGCCCTGCTTGCACTGTGTCCGTGATGCCGTGTGATTTATAAAACCCTCCCCTGAAACATTGCTGGGCAATGGCACCAACGTGTTGGTCCTGACTCGCGTGGTATCCGTGGGTGAGGAGAGATGGATTAACTGCAGTCTTAGGCCTTATTCTTTCCTTTGTACCTGTCCCAGGGGTGTTGCTTGATGGAAGGTGGTGGTATTGAGCGGGACACTTGTCTCTATATTACATTTTTTGCCGGCCACCCCGGACCCACCATGACTGTTTGTCAATATGTGGTTTGAGTTTGCGTTTCAAAATTGCTATGCAGCCATCCTCTGAAATGGCCCAATTTGATCTGGAATCCCATTCGATGTCTGATGCCTTCTGCAGCAAAATAGCTTCCAGGCAGTGACTTGATGGCTTCTACGTTCGCAGCGATTGCTGGATGAAATACTGTCACATTGTTAAGCTATGTTTTTGATATGCGCTCACTAGCGAACGGTGCGGTTCGTCTCGTTTCTTAAATTCCATCTTGTATTAATATTAGCAGAGCAGAGTGTGCTGCTTTCTTTTTTACCTGCTGTTTCTGATTGTAATCTCCGTACACATTTATTTCGATCCCCCTTGGTAGAGTTGGGCCTTAAGCTTGAGGTCAATCCTGTGAAGTTAATGAGCCCCTGATCAAATGTCCTTGTACGCCTCCTTTCATTCTACAAGTATAATTTCTATCGTTTCACTCTGGTTACTTTAACGACTTTGCTGAACGTAATAAATGTACTGGGGTGTATGATCATAGAATGGAGGTAAATGCTGTTGTGGTTGTGCGGCACGGTAAATTGATCACTTTCTGTAGTCGTCCTTTTGAACCATCGCAGCCTGCCAATCATTTACCCGATTGGGATGAGCCAGGCAGGGAAAGCTCCCCCCACTGGTTCTTGGCACTGTGTTAGACTATAAATCAAATTCACGGGCATCAGTGGCTGCACAAATCAGGACACGGTGGGCGGCGCAGTATTATTTAATGTTAGTAGAGCAGCTCTAATGACCACCTTACTGTAAAATAGGCTTGGGCTAGGTGCACAGGTTAAAGCACTGCTCTGATTTCTTTCCAATATGTGAAGGCGGTCAGCAAATTAGTATAATCATTTAATTGTTGCTTGTAGTGAGAAATGTTCCCCAATGGCCCGTAGGCTAATCTTCAGCCAATCTCTTATGAATATATTTTTAAGTCATCAATTTAATTTCATTCAGGTTTCCACTTTGAAGCCATTCATTGTTGGTCAAGTGTGAGTTATGGTCCATATCACATATGGGTACATAATGTCAAACAGGGCTGAAAGATGGAGCCCTGGAAAATGAATCCTATTTCCTCAAATCATTCAACCTCGGTGTTGCTGCTACCAGTCTCTGGATAATACCTAATTATACTGACAGTACGATAAATTGTTGTTAATATATAAACCCTGCTATTTTTATTTTATTAAACGATCCACCAGTTGGCCATGTTGGATAGATATATATATATATATATATGAAATCTTTACTATATGAGGTAATAGTTTTTTCCTTGGGATTTCTCTGTTGAAGCTGGCGTTGTCATTTCACCTCAAAAATCGATCCCTGATGTGTGATGAATAGCTCCTAGCGTCTACTAGTCTCCGTTGTGTGGACGCAGTCCGGACCCAACAGGAAGACTGATTGTCATTGGGCGAGCTCACGTCGTAGAATGCTAATCACCGGCTCCTGGTGTTCTCGCTCCCCTTCAGCAACGGCAACGGAAGCAAGATGAACGGGTCCATGGAGCAGCTGGACCAGCCCGACCCCGACTCCATCAAGATGTTTGTGGGCCAGATCCCGCGCTCCTGGTCAGAGACGGAGCTGAAGGAGCTATTCGAGCCCTTCGGCGCCGTGCACCAGATCAACATTCTCCGTGACCGCACCCAGAACCCCCCTCAGAGCAAAGGTACGTGCCAAAATGGGCGCCAGTTGGCCAGTCTTATTCCCCCCAGTGCACTTCAGATGGCCACACAACAGAGGTCTGGTACAATGCTGCACGGGCTCCTTTACAGCCAGAGCATTTTTATCCTCACCTTTCTGTTGGTTGGTACTCTGTGTGTGTGTGTGTGTGTGTTACATTTCTTGCAAAGCGTTGCAAACGCTGCACTGTTAAAGTGCAGCACAATGTCCCCAGGTAAGGCCAGGCCCTGCCTGTGTGCACATGCAACACAGCCGGGCTTTCTTGTGCGTAACGGACAGAGATGATTCAATCACCCCCTCGCATTTCGGTGTGGCACAAAAATGGAAGCCTATTTGTGTAACCTGGCATTATGGAAATGCAGTTTTTGCTGTGGCTCACTGCAGGCGGAGTAGCCCTGCATAAGCGAGTGTGGGTAAGAGCGTTGCTCGTCTGCAATTTTCCATTAAGACATCCATCGATGCACTCACCTTTAGAAAGAGTGCTTGAGTCGAGCGATTCGGTTTAGGCTGCAATTAGGGGCAGACAGTGAAGTGGTAGCCCACGCGTGTGTGTGCAGCACCACTACCTGATAACACAATGCGCTGCCCGACGGACGGACGGACGGACGGACGGACAGGCGGGCGGTTCCTGTGAACGGCCAGCACCGGCACATCTCCCACATTTCCATTCCTCCTCTGCTCGGCTGACCCCGCCACGGTTTAGCGCCTTAATCCCGCCTCTGGGCTGGATGTGGGGCCCACTTTGATGTCGCAGGTCTGTCCGGCCCCGCTCGGTTTACCGCAAAGTGGTAAGCGGGGGGGGGGGGCTGTAATCTCTGAAGTGCAGTCCGGAGGCTGGTCACCGGGATTTAGTCAGGTAGGCCATGCGTGGCGGCGATGGTGGTGAACCGGCCCAGACCCCTCTCCGTTCTGGGTGCCGGGCGCCCGGACGTAGACCCGGTTTTCCCCCCCCCCCCCCACGGCTCTGTCGGGTTCACGTGGTTCACGTGCTTAACCGCCACCACCACCACCACGACCACCGAGACGGTTTTGTGTGTGTGTGTGTGAGAGAGAGAGACGGGCAGCGTCTCCAGGTCTCTGGCTGTGCGGCGTGCATACAGGAGACATTGTGAGCGCCCCCTGTGAGGCCATCAATGGTTCAAAGCCTCCCTTATAGCCGGCCGCCCTCCCCTCTTCCTCGGGCGGGGGTGTCAGCTGTGATGGCCTATTGACATGTTAATGCAATGTTAATGTATTCCAACCGATAATCTAGCCTGATCACTGGGACCCTCTTTGGCTCTCCCTGCCTGTGGGAGGTGAGCCTCCCGCTCTGCTCCCCCATGCCATGAGGAGCAGCAGGAGCAGCAGGAGGAGGAGGAGTTCCTCCCGCCAGGGTACCAGTCTCCGTATTGGACGTAGAATGTAGCGCTGCATTTCACAATGTCAATCCGAGACCTTAAAAGGCGTTAAAGTCTTAAATGCAGTTGGGAAAGGTCCAAATCTTGTTTTTACGATGGCCGGGAGAGGATGGATTTTAAACCTGCAAACCAAAGAATGGTGTTTATTCAGGTTTGCCAAATGGATATTTGTCTCCTTTCTGTGAGCTGTGTTGTAAGTTAGTCATACTGAATAGTGATGCATTTCCAGTATATCTAGTATAGAGTATAATCCCTTTTAATGAACTGAAATGTTACATGCCCTAAAATGAAATTATACATCATGTAGCGGAGACCAAAGCGTGTGGTGTTGGTGTTCCAGGAGGGCTCATTTGTCTGTCCACTCAGAACATCTCTCCATCGTTTTGAGTGGTGTGGAAAAGGTGTTAAATGGAACCTGGAGAACCCTGTTGTACTCTGACCTTCTGATGGTCCCTCTAAAGAACCGCCCTCCGCCCTGCACTTTGCATGCACATCCAATAATAACCGCTTGCACGCCCCCTCTCTACAGTGCCCTCCATCTTGTTTTTGTTTTGACTAATGGCGTCCAAATCACTGTGATCCCACTTCCATTTTGATCGGCTGTTTTATAATTTTCCAAACCTTTTTTTTGCGGGAGCCCGCGGAGCGATTCCCAATTCCGTCTTTCCCGAAAAAAGAAAAATCATCTTTTTAGGTCACATCTACTGCAGGTTATGAAAAAAATATATCTGATAAGCGCCGCTCTGAGTGGAGCTGAACCAGCGCTCTGAAGCAGAGGGAGAGAGAGGCAGAGAGGGAGGGAGAGGAGAGCGCCACTCTGCGAGAGAGGGAGGGAGGGAGAGAGAGAGAGAAAGGGGGAGAGAGAGAGAGGAACTCTATGCATATTAGAGTTCAACAGCCCCCCCTGTCCCCCCTTCCCCCGTCCACCACCCCCAGCCTGGGAGCGCCAGTAACGGCATAATACACACTATGTAGGTCAGAGACGCTGCAACACCGTTCCACTTCCCCCGGCCCACTGAAACTGACAGGCTGGAATGCCACTGGCGCTCTGCTGGGACGGAAGGATGAGAGGCTTTTTGGGGGGGGGGGGGGGGGGGGGGGGGGGGGGGGGGGGGGGGGGGGGGGGGGGGGGGGGGGGGGGGGGGGGGG
>JAOTIX010000139.1:6828656-6843235 GCA_027123715.1 Gaidropsarus macrophthalmus
CATCTATAGCGGGGCTGGTCCACATCCCATCTATAGTGGGCTCTAGCTGGTCCACATCCCATCTATAGCGGGCTCTAGCTGGTCCACATCCCATTTATAGCGGGCTCTAGCTGGTCCACATCCCATTTATAGCGGGCTCTAGCTGGTCCACATCCCATCTATAGCGGGGCTGGTCCACATCCCATCTATAGTGGGCTCTAGCTGGTCCACATCCCATCTATAGCGGGCTCTATCTAGCTGGTCCACATCCCATCTTTAGCAGAGCTGGTCCACATCCCATCCATAGCGGGCTGTAGCTGGTCCACCTGCTCAGTGCTGTGGGTGCTCAGCTGCGGTGTGTCTTCGTCCCCAGGTGTGAACCCCCTGCAGCTTCAGAACCTGGCCACGCTGGCCGCCGCCGCGGCTCAGTCCTCTGGCGCCCACTCGTCCGTCGGCGCCCTCTCGGCCACGGGGGGAGCCCTCGCTGCTCTGGCTAGCCCGGGTAATCTAGCCTGATACGGGCTGCACGCGCGCTGCTGACACCTTGGTTCTCATTACCGCCATCCACCCCCCCCTGTCACCCCCCAGCCGCACGCCCGTTGTCATACCTCGTGGACATCTTATGAGGACAACCGACGCCGACGTCCTCCCCCTGTTTAAACCGGTTCTGGTTCCTACCCCCCCTGGCGACGTTGAACGTTTGTGTGGCCCTGGTGGACAGTGAAACCTGTGCCCACTGAAAAACTGCACGCAGTAATGGAACGCGCCCATTTCAGTCCGCTGTGGTCTATGAGCCAGGGCGAACCTCACACGGTTAAGCGAGAAACGCTTCCACTAAACCAATAAACGTTTATTCCAGTGTAGCTGATGCCCACGTTTGATCAATGTTATTGTTCTGGACGTCGTCCGATGCCCGGCTAACGGGACGGAACGAGAGATGTAGCACTCTGAGGCGCGTTAAGAGACGGACCTCCAGAGTGTATTATTACTATTCCTGACAAGTCCGTGTCTGCGGGCGTCCGACCTTGAATGATGGCACATAATCTGTACGCGCTCGCAGCGATTCCTGTAAAAACCCAAACGCCCCGCTATTTCCTGAACCGCTAAATATCTCCCGACTCGGCGCTCCCGTTCTGGACCGCGTCTCCTCCACCTCCTCCTCCTCCGCTTCCACCTCGCAGCCCGCTCGGCGGCCGCCATCTTGCCATGCGCTGTCTGCTGCCCAGCCATCCTTCATTTACTTTATGAGCGTTATAATCGGCCTAATAAAGCTTTTTACGAGAGCCCCATCTACCGGGTGTAAATATACACGGGCTCCATCTGTCTGCGTTAAGCATATCACAACTGTGGCGACGGCCTCCCCCCCCCAGTCCCCCTCATTAAGTGACAGATTGGCTCCCCTCCCTCCCCCGTCCCTCCCCGTGGCGGTTAGGAGACGGGGGGCTCCAGAGGTGTGTGCATGGACAGGCGAGAGGGACTGGTGTGTATGTGTCTGCGTTTGCGTGTAACGTCTGTGTTCCTTGTGTCTTCTCCCCCCCCCCCCACACACACACACAGCTGCCGGAGCGCTGGCTGGGACGGGCGCAGGCGCGGCCATGAACACCCTGGCATCCCTTGGCACCCTGCAGGGCCTCGCTGGCACCTCCATGGGCCTGAACAACCTGAACGCGCTCACCAACAGCGTCAGCGGTAAGCCCCGCCCCCCCTGGCCACGCCCTATCGTTACATCTGAATATGACCCGGACTCGTCTGTATGTTCAGTACTGACACATTGACGTTAATACATTCACACTCTTTCATCAATATGTGGTACGCTAGCTAAAGCCCGGGGCCGCAGTCTTTGTTTACAAGAATCGTACGAGCCACGGTACCGGGCCCCTCCCACTCGCACCATCGAGCCCTCCCAGCGCCGCTGGCTGGGCGGCAGTTAGTGGACAGAGTGCTCTGGAGTCTGAACCACTCCCGCCTGCTCCCCGTGAGGCCAGCTATCTAACACGGTGGACTTTAGCGCGGGCCTCGTGCGGAGGGAAACATAAACTGATATTGTGCTCCCTCCCTCCCTCCCCCATTAAAAAGAAATGACACCAACCTGCTGACGAGGCCGTTACTCACTTCCTCTCTGGAGTGCCGCCGCTTCCTGCCTGATTGCAACAGCGAAGAGATTCTTATTCAACCTGAAGATATCAATGTCTAGAGCACAGACCGATGGTGTGCTGCATAATACACTTCCCGTTTTTGTAATGGTTTTATTGACCGTCAGCGCCACGGCCGACCACGATCATTAACAAAAACAGAAGTCCTGCTTCTGGACAAAGGGGAATTCACCTCACTTGTTTGTTTGTTCCTTAATTCAAACCGTTGCTAATGTTAGTCTGTGTGTCTTATGTCTCCGTGTCTGTCTGTGTCCGGTTGTGTGTCTGTGTCTCCCTGCCTTTGTCTCTCTGTGTCTCTGTCTGTCCGTCTGTCTGTGTCACTGTCTCTATGTCTGTGTCTGTCTGTGTCTCCGTGTCCGTCTGTCTGTGTGTGTCTCTCGGTCTGTCTCTGTGTGTCCGTCGCTCCGTGTCCAGGTATGGGGGCTCTGAACGGCCTGGGAGCCTCCATGGCCAACGGGTCCGCCGCCAGCTCCATGGACGCCCTGACGCAGGCGTACTCAGGGATGCAGCAGTACACCGCCTCGGCCCTGCCCTCCCTCTACAGCCAGTCTCTGCTTCAGCAGAGCGCTGCTGGCAGTCAGAAGGAAGGTGTGTGTGGTAGGATAATGCATTTAATTACATCCATTTTAGCTGCACCCTATCAGGCTGTGAAAATGTGTAAATAGATGTTTGGTTGAATGCTATTTTTTTTGTTATTGTTCATGTTTTTACTTTAAATGTAGGTAATTAAAGGAGTCGGCTGATTGGCTGAGACCCCTGTTGATTGCTGACACTAAGGTCCAGATGCAAATCAGGCATAATTTCTGTTAGGACTCGTGGCTGATTTACATCTGGACAGAAAATGTCAACGATTCCTTTTAGAGATACCAATATAAATATTGAAATAGATGTATATGTTGAATTTTAGTTTGATTGCTGAATGCTTTTTAATTATACATTTGTTGTAATTATTTGGTAAAGTTCCAGATGCTTAAACTGTATGCTCCACCACTGAACAATTTATAACATAGCGACGGGAATCGGGGGGGAAAACGTTTTTATTGTATTGCATATTCTGTAAATATTGCAATCCTGTAAAAATTGCTATACAATTTTCTGCAGTATATAATTTGAACTACTTCATTTTATCCACTTAACTATAGCGGCCTCTGTGAGGCGGAGCATCAATGTTTCCATTAAGAGGATGTTGTTGATGATTTCATGCGTTAATGCAACAGATTCTCCAGTCATCCTGGTGATAGAATCCATTCCTCACCCTCCCTTTAGCCCTTTAGTTTATTTTTTTCTACTGTCCACCAGAGACGCATAGTCCCGGTCTCTGGGTGCCAAGCATCACGTCTCTCATTCGTCCCTCGGACCTTGTGCTTCCTTCCGTCCCCACGTTGCAGGACCTGAGGGCGCCAACCTGTTCATCTACCACCTGCCCCAGGAGTTTGGGGACCAGGACATCCTCCAGATGTTCATGCCTTTTGGAAACGTGGTCTCCGCCAAAGTCTTCATCGACAAACAGACCAACCTGAGCAAGTGCTTCGGTATGCAGACCCCCCCCCCTTGTTGGTGATTTCTATTTTTAGACCGGTGAACAGTTCCTTCCTGGAGACGGCCCTGGTGGACGCTACTGTAGTGACGTCACAACCTGGAGACCATGTTCATGTTCCGTTGTTTATAATAATAATAGAGACAAAGAATCCCTTCATTAATCCACACAATGGGGACACTTATTTTCACTCTTGATTACATTTTACATGCATACACACACAGGCCTGAAAGACATGCAGACACACAGGCTAGAACCAGTGATAGGCTGCCATGTAGCACAGAACCAGGGAGCAGTTAGGACTTGGGTGCCTTGCCCAAGGGCACCTCGGCAGAGCCCGGAGCTGAACTGGCACCTCTGCAGCTGCCAGTCCACCTCATTCGTTGTGGTCTGAGCTGGACATAATGATAATGTAATGACGGACAGTACAGTAGAGGTGTGATGCATGTTGGGTAACCCGGCGTCTCCCTCTCCCCCCCCCGCAGGCTTTGTGAGCTACGACAACCCTGTCTCCGCGCAGGCCGCCATCCAGGCCATGAACGGCTTCCAGATCGGCATGAAGCGCCTGAAGGTGCAGCTGAAGCGCTCCAAGAACGACAGCAAGCCCTACTGATCCCCCCCACCACCCTCCCCCCCCTTCATTTACCTCCCCCGAGCCCGCGCTTCCTCGTTAGCACTGCTAGGGTAAGTGCACCGCCCGGCCACGCCCCCTCTGCGGTGACGCGCCGGGGGAGCCGGGACGGCCATCTTCTTTTTTTTTTCTTTTTTTTTTAAGCTATCTTTTAATTTTTTTTTTAAACGGTTGCCAATTTCCATGTGCCATATGTTTTTTTTTAACGGTACCTTGCTCTCCGGAGTTCCTCCATGTGTTCCTCTTGGTTATGGATGTTTCTCAAGTGTTTTAATTTAAATGGATATTTATGACGGTCGCTGGTTTCACGGCACGAGTACGTGTCTTTTTTTGTAGTTTTAAAGAATATACGATTCACGTTTAATTGCCATCGCATTTCACCGCCTACAGGGGACACTATTTAAAGAGCGGACGTAGAGGCCCGTGGTGGCGGGGTTCCGGGGGTCTCGAGGGCGGGGGTGGGGGTGGGTTCTTGTTTAGCGGTCCCTACGTGTGGAGTCTCGGCTCATGGCTGCTCACGCTGTTTGTCTAGCTCATGTGTCTCCAGCTGCTCCGTGTGGGGTTAGGCCGCCTCCCCCTCTTAACTTCTTCCAATCATTCCAATCCTCCCTCCAGGGGGATTCCTCTTGGGTGCCAACGGTGTGATGTGCATGGGGGAGGGGTGTTAAGGGGTGAGAGGGCGGGGGGGTGTCTTTTATCATACGTGTGGTGTTTTCGCTTCTGTTCGATATCCGTGTCGTCTTCGTTGTTTGTCCAGGGGGCTACGGTCGCGATTGGGGTCCCCAGTTTTCCCCCCCTGTTGTTTGTTTGTTAGCTGTGAGTCATTGCTCAATGGTTCTTGTGCTGTGGCCTAACTTCTCTCTCTCTCTCTCTCCCTCTCTCTTGCCCTCTCTTCCTCTCTCTCTCTCTCTGTTCTGTCTCTGGTCTCTACCTTTTGTGTTTCTTCCTCCCTTCTAGAACAACTCTCCATGCCTGTTTGCTCATCATTAGCCTAGCATGTCTCCATGGTGTTGAACAGCCAAGCCAAACCCCTGGCCCCATCATCCCGCCATTGTCTGTGGTGTCTCTCTCTTAAAGCCCGCCTGACCAATACCTGGCCACCCACTGACCCGTGACCCTGTAGCTCAGTCTGATTTCTGCATGTATATTGCATTTAGTTTCTTGTTTTTTCTTAAAAATGTGACAGGTGGTAGGGTGATGAAGAAATCAATGTGAAAACTTACCTACACTCAAT
The DNA here is from genome assembly GCA_027123715.1 of Gaidropsarus macrophthalmus. Classification (NCBI taxonomy): domain Eukaryota; kingdom Metazoa; phylum Chordata; class Actinopteri; order Gadiformes; family Gaidropsaridae; genus Gaidropsarus; species Gaidropsarus macrophthalmus. Next base: position 6,834,191 of record JAOTIX010000139.1, read on the forward strand.
TCATTTAAGAAATTTATTTTCTTTTGTAAATGTTTAAAAAGCCTGTGGGATTTTATTTTTTATTTTTCTCTTTTTTTGTTGAAATTAGCTTGGTTTTGATGTTGCTTTCAGTTTACCTCTCTCCGTAAAGTTAACTTGAACGTTGAATACAGGGATTGGCACGAAACTGTGCTTTTTGGTGCCATTAGCAATATGTTGGCTTCTTAAACGGATCTTCCCCCTCCCCTTGGAAGGTCAGTTCAGGGCCCTCCGAGCTCTGGAATGGTCTCTCAATTTTGGGGCAGTGTAAAGGTTTCCACTAAGGCTGTTGAGATAAAATGTAATTTTTTTTTTTTGCGTTACATTTATTAAAAGAAAATCCAGTGCATTTGCTTTTTCCTCTTTCAGAGCTACTGACGGCACAATATAAGGTACATTTGCTCTGGCTGGAGAAATGGCTACCGAAAAAGAGTCAACTTTTTTAGAACTGATTCACAAATAGACAATCTGTGGTTTAAATGCACACTTAGATTACCTATATTTTATACCATTGAATTTAGAGAAGTTTAACTAACAAACCCAAACAGCAGGGTCTTTGTCATCCGCGTCGAGCGTTTCTTCAGTTCATGAAGTTTTTAAAGAGGACTAAAATCAGTTTGCTCGCTCAATACAGCCTTTTGAGGGTCATTTTTTAGTGAGAATAACGCTCAAGTTTGGGTAATAAAAGAATCCTCTGCATTAATTTTTTAGTTCACCCTCTTGGGGAAAAATACTTTTACTTGGTATTGAAGGGTCACAACTCGAACTTTTCTCACATTCATTAAAAAAGGTTACATTTTCTGTAAAATTTCTGTGGTACGTCTTGACAAGTTTTGGTGATTATTCTTGTTGACAATTTGATTTTAATTGATGTTACCTTTTTTGATTTAGTGTGAACGCCTCAAGTTTAAGATGATTTAATATGTAATAACAGATGCCAGACATATTTTTCTTTTTGTTTTGCAGTCAAGTGCCCATGTGTCGTCGTAATTTTTTTTCTTCCTTATTTTCCGTGATGGTACCCAAATTGAACGCAACCTCACATGACACACCTTCACACATTGCTGGATAGACACACAATGCTTTCTATACTACCACCCATGGGAGTCCCTGAAGAAGAGTTAACTCGGACACACGTGCACACACACACACACACGCACCAAGGTCCGCCGCCCTCTGCACATTTTTATATAAACACGCTTGACGTTTCGTAGCTTGCGACGCTATTCGTTTCTAAAGTGGCATGCTTTTTATTTTTTGAATTCAGTTTAAGGCCCCTGCGGCACCCACACAGTTAATGATCCTACCACGTTCGCCAGGCCCTCTGGTTCACGAATGCATTCCATTTTAACACAAGGTTTACAAAGAGAAAAAAAAAGTCTTTATTAGGGTAGACATTCGGTATGTGGTGCCGCCCGCTGACCCTGGGTAAAACAGCTGCACCGCAATCGCCCAATGAAGGGTTTCCAAATACCGCGTACCTGCTGACGCTAGGAGAAAAAAAAAATTGTCGACTCAGGGTTTTTTCTGTGTGTACTGATGTCACACCGATGGGATTAAAATACTAAATGCACAATTGTAATCATCTGACACATTTCTGTTCTATAATTTTTTCTAGTTATTTGAAGAAAAGAAAATCCAAGATGGTACAAACATTTCTTTTTAGGAACATTGCCAGAGTTAAGCACAAATATGGGAGATACTTCCATTTTCACTATGTCGTATGGGTGGTGGTTCCCGATAAATGAGAAAAAAAATAGGTACCACGGATTTCACTTTTGAATATGGGTTTGTGCTTTTTGCAGTGTGGTTTTCTATCCAAATGCAATACAATACTCAAAGTGCCATATGTGTCTACAAACTGCCTACACATCCTATGAGGCCTTGGTTAGAGAGTTCTGCAGTTCGACTTTTGAAGTCTATTTATGCCAGTGTTATAAAGACTGTCCCAAGCTTGTGTTTTTGAGTTATTGATAAATGTGTATAGTGATGTACTACTTTTTTTTTTTTCTTTTTGAATGATTTTTGGTCAAACGTATGTACATTCACAATAAACTACCCTAAACGTCTAAATGTCAAAACCTTGTTGTGACTGTAAAGAAAAGACAAAAAAACATTGTACTGTAACACTTCACCAAAGCCACGACCATTCGGACCGATTTCCTAACCTAAACTTAAACTCGTCGAGCCATACTGTAGGCCTTGAAACCTCCTGTTTGGCTCAGCCAGACCAGCAGCGGGCTCTGGTGAGGTGTTGCCAGTAGTGATACATGAACACGGTGTATTTATGACATGAGGTCGAGACTCTCTTCAGGGGCTTCCATTGCAAAATGTCATTCTCTGGAATCCTACCACTCGCATTGTGTTTCTGTCATCATTCAAAGTGCTTTTCTTTTTAAATAGTAGTACAGTAGTTTTGCATCTATCGATATTGTCTTGGTCCAAGGGAGAAAAAAAAAGCTAGCTTGCCCTGTACATTTTCTTTTCGTCCGATATAGTCGATAGGATTTCTCATGGTTCACCAACAGTTTCATAGATGTTGTCTTGATAAAAGCCAAAAAAGTGGGTACATCTTGATGTGATCTGTACACATAGACCTTGTTTTATCAACTTTTTTTCAAATGGCTCGATATAAAAAAAAAAACACGACAAAATGACAAATAGGATTTCCAATTTCTAATACTGGTTGTTCATATGTATTTTGTACCAGTGAAGCTTTTTATATTGGAAATTAAAGGAAAAAAAACTATCTTGGAAAAAAAAATGTGTCTGGCCTCTCAATGTGGCCTCGTCCTGACTAGGTCTTGGGTTGGGCCCTAGGTGGTGTTAAAGCTATTAACTTACACTATTCATTTTCATGTTGGGAGGGGGGTGGGTGGGATGCTCTTAATCGTGGTAAGTTTCATGTTAGTACCGTGCTGTCCCACATGATTTAGCATTCAGCAGCAGGACTTAGTAAAATCGTGTTTCGTAAACTAACTGTCTTAGTTTGATAGCAGGTAAACTATCTGTTTAAGTTTTTGGGCTTTTGCTTTTAACCTGTGTAGTTTTTTCCGTTCTTTCCCATATTCGGAGTGTGTAGACGAAAGACTCAATGTTTTTTTGGTCAGTGTTTGTTCACGTGTGGTGTGTTTCTTTCTGCCGCTGTCTCAAATTAAACCATTTCCCCTAATATTGGATGTGTCGTGTGTTGTGTGGTCCCGTTTGGTTGTCCAGTGTTGTAAAGACATTTACAATCCTCCCCAGTGTGTCCTGTCTCTCCCTAACCCGTTTCTATCCATTGTGCTTATTTTGTTTTGTTTTGTTTGAGCGGTAGCCAGCATGGGGGTCTGTGGGCATGTCATGTAAACCAGTGCGTCCACATGTCGTGACTAAATGGGAGTGCTGGTTGGACCCCGGGGGGGGGTCCCGGCACCGGATGTTTTGCTTGGAAAAACCATCCATCGGGCCCACCGAGAGGCCACGCCAGGGGTAACCCAACACGATCAAGAACATTACACACCGTTTCAAATGGGAATGCATTACCACTGGCTCAATCTGGTTTGACATTAGGTTTAAATATTCAATCACTGTTCACCCTCATCCTTATTTTTCTGAGCTGATGCCTTCTGTAGTACGTACTTTAGGGCCTAAGTAGATTGGTGAATGCCCATCTTATTAGGCCATGTGCTATTTTTCTTAATTAATTCATTAACGGATACATTGTAGAACAAGTAGTTTGCCCCTCTTAAAATAGCTAACATTATTGGACGAAAAACAGAATAATACAATATTTAACCCTGGACATAAGATTCATCTGCACCATCTAGTGGTGGACAACTATGTTGATAGTCAGGATGGCGAAAGAGGACTTTGGGTTCCGTGGAGGTGAGTTTTACTTATTAAAAGGAATATTGTCATTGTATCCCAATGCCGTACTTGATGGTAATTCCATTCGTAGATAAAACTAGCCTCAAAAGCGAAAGCGCACCTCGCGTGCAGCGTATGACGTCATACGGGGAGAGGTCGGCCACGTGAGCCGCGTGCACTTGTTGCGTCACGCCTCAAGTCTGGCTCAATATTTACTTCTCCCAATCCACACTCTGTTCTTCCGCTATCTTCTCTCCGAGCCATTTGTTTCAAAATCTGAAGTGGGAACTATTTGTGTAGGATAAATAGACACACTTGTAGACGAAACATTTGTTTTACTTTTTCCTAACAAACAAAACAGCTTCCTTATCTCAGCCAATCAGCGTGGGTTTCTCGGGTGCCTCCCATCTGGTGGGTTCAGACCGCAGTTTGAGGACCGCACTCATAAATAATAAAATAATAATATTATAATAATAATAAAAATCCAATATTAATGATAATATATTTTATTTGTAGTGCCCTTTATATCTGCAGATCCCAAATAATAATAAATCTTATCCCGACTGAGTGACACGTGGGTCCTAGACCTGCGGTCCTGAAGCGGCAGCCGTCGGTACCGCAGGGTCGGTCTACTTGCAGTATGGCCGCCGCGCTGTAGTGTTCACCGGGAGACACCGACACTGGAAACGGCAGCACCTACTTTAAATCATGTCTGCGGTACTTTTATTGAAACGCCTGCCATGTATGAGGAGATCCTACCCGGGTCTCGGTCGCAGGGTGGTTGGACTTTATTACCACACTGAGAAGGGAGTTTACGGCTACCGACCAAAGCAGCAGAAGTTGGAAAGCGCCCCGATCTCTGCACTGAACCAAGGTCAGTATGGGCATCGCATGATAAGACCATCTATTTAACACAACATAAAATCGTTGAGTTGGTTCATGGACTGCTGACATTCTCTGTGTCTGCGGGGATTGCACGATTGTCAGGTTAATTGTAAGTTGTTATTGAACTTGTTTCTTATTGATTGTTGATCTGGAGGCCATAGTGATCCCATTAAAAACAAGTCGAGTGTTATTATGCTTTTCGGATCCTAATAGGTTAAGCACATGACAGTTGCGTTGTAAAGTGTTACAATCAATCACACACCGGTATGTTGCTGTCTATCCGGTTTGACCAACTTACAGTTTATGCGCTTGGCTGGGTCTACTGGTGTCATTGGCCTCACTGGCACTCTTGTTGATTCATGTTCAATGGGACAATCATCAATACACAGGATCACATAATAACATCCCATAACACAGCATAGTAGTTTGGGACTGTTGGTGATCCATTGAGGGGAATTGAGGACCATCATCACACCAATACATTAGACGTCTTGCGTCTGAATTAAACCCTATGTTTGTCTGTGTCTTTTCTGTTTCTATGCCGCAGATCATGGTGTTGCCCGTCTGGTTGAAGCATATCGAGCACATGGACACAAGGCTGCTAAAATTAACCCGTTGCTGCCGGAGGAGCCTGTTTTGCACAATGTCCCCGAGATAGACATGTTGACCAGTGCGTTACAAGGACAGCTCAACACCTCAGGTAAACACAATTTCGCCACCATCATACCGATTTCATAGTAGCCTACTATTGTATATTGCTTTATAATGATCATTTCATAATATCAGTCATTAAGTATAAAGTATTATTACAATTATGATTTATAATAACAATAATAATAATAATAATAATAATAATAATAATAATCGGTTTCTACACAGGCCAGTTCAGACATCATACAGTGTTATGCATTTTAAATATCATCATATGAATATGACATATTACTCTTATGTAAAATACCTTGTTATATGTCTTCATCGTTCAAGACATGAGCCATCACGTTCTGCAGGATTGCGACATTTCGGCAGGGAGCAGGCGTCGGCGGAGGAGGTGCGGTCGTACCTGGACGGGGCGTACTGCGGCCACATCTCCGTGGAGACCAGCCAGCTGAGCACCCTGCAGGAGAGGGAGTGGATGGCCGACCGCTTTGAGGAGCTCCAGAAGGAAACCTTCTCCCCCGAGGAGAAGAGACGGCTGGCCACCATCATGCTCCAGTCTCAGGTGAGGCTCAGGTTTAAGCAGGTTTAAGGGACAAGAGTATAGTGAATTCCAAAGGGTTTTAAAATCTGAAAAGGTTAGGTTCAATGACATCATAACCACATAAATATCAAATCATTGCTTCATGTCCAAACCGCAGGAATTCGACCACTTCCTGGCCACCAAGTTCGCCACGGTGAAGCGCTACGGAGGGGAGGGGGCAGAGAGCATGATGGGATTTTTCGACGAGCTCTTCCACCAGTCGGCCCACAGCGGGGTGACCGACGTTATTATTGGAATGCCCCACCGGGGGCGCCTCAACCTCCTGACAGGCCTGCTGCAGTGCCCCCCCGAGGTCAGATACCTCTCTCTCTCTGTCACTCTCTCTCTCTCTCTCACCTGCTCTGTCTGTCTCTCTCTCTCTATTTCACTCTCTCTCTCTCTCTCTCTAGCTCTCTCACTCTCACCTACTCTCTCTCTCACGCTCACCTGCTCTCACTCACTCACTCACTCACTCACTCACTCACTCACTCACTCACTCACTCACTCACTCACTCACTCACTGTGCATGGGCCGGGTTGGACTGCCAGCCAAAAAGGGTTCTGGGTTTGATTCCTCTAGGGGCGTCCATGTGCAAGATTAGCCTTACTGTTGGCTCCTCATCCATAACGTGCATCTTAAATTAACTGTATCTCCGTAGACCTCAGTGTGATTTGGAGTATTGTTTGTTCAGTTAAGCGTTTCTCTACGAAAAGCGTGAGACGTGAACTAACTTTGCTTTACTAGATGGGGGGGTCGATAGTTAAATTCTTATAAAAAAAGAGGCATTTTTTTCTGCATTTTTGGCAGAATATATGCGTGATGTAATGTAATCTTTCTGGGTAACATTTAAATTAATACTGATCAGCAGTGACATACAGCCGTGTCCTGCTCGTTTTAAGCCATTTCTTTAACCGCGACTTTAAGCAACGTGTTTAACCTCGACTCCGCCCTTCTCTTTCCCCGGCAGCTCATGTTCCGGAAGATGCGCGGCCTGAGCGAGTTCCCGGAGGGCTCCCCCTCCATCGGGGACGTCCTCTCCCACCTGACCTCGTCGGTGAAACTTGACGTGGGCGCGGCCCACCCGCTGCACGTCACCATGCTTCCCAACCCCTCCCACCTGGAGGCGGTGAACCCCGTGACGCAGGGCAAGGCCCGCGCCAGGCAGCAGCTCCGCCAGGAGGGGGACTACTCCCACGAGGCCGGCGCCCAGCCGGGGGACCGGGTCGTCTGCCTGCAGGTAACGGGGGCCCCGATGTCCCAGGGGTGTTGCATTCTGGGAAATGTAGTATCACCGTGGTCCGCCGAGGCCGCTTTGATGAGATACGTCCATCTTTATTTGAAGAAAGGTTTGTGTAAGAGTGATCGACGTGCATGGTTTAAAAAACCGTCAGCTGTTTTTGTGATTGGTTGGCCTAGCGTCTGCGGTTTGTACAATCTGTAGGCTGCTAATTGCTCCACCAGAGGAAGCTAGCTTGCGGACCAGAAGGAATCGGAGCATGTTGCTCATCTACACACCAGCTGGTGGTGTTTGCCTTTTTTAGTTGGTGAAATGTTAACTCAAATCCCCATAAAGCCTGCAGGGTACTGGAGAATTTATTTCTCCATTTTAAGCTGTCATCATTTGGCAAGTGATTAAATGGCTTTAGGAACCAGCAGGCGATTTTTTTAGGTTTGATTTAAAATCACCAAATTAACCCAGATCAGTGTGATCACTTCTGAACTGTGTTGTTTTTATTCATAAAGTCATAATTTCTTTCTCTCAGGTCCATGGCGACGGCTCATTCCCCGGCCAAGGGATTGTTCCAGAGACTTTCACCATTTCAAGCCTCCCCCATTACAGAGTCGGTGGAAGCATCCACCTTATTGTGAACAACCAAGTGGGATATACCACTCCGTCTGAGAGGGGGCGGTCCTCCCTGTACTGCTCTGATGTTGGTAAGGGATTAGTTTTATTATTATACTACTGTATCCAAAGACCTTTCTCTGGCATGTGGTCTCAATATGCATTTCAATTTGAATTTAGTTTTTTCTATAATTATTTTTATAATATAATTACTCTGATAAACCTGATCTGAATAATACTAGCAACAGTGGTTTCAAATAATAAAGTATTAAATTAAGTATTTTTATGAAGATACTGGTTAGGCATCTGAAGAGGTACCAAGAAGTCTTGGTAAACCCTGGATTCGGGTCTCGAACCCAGAACCTTAAGGATGGGAGTCAAACACCCTAAAACGGGACCGTCCTGACCCTTTCATTATAATCCTCCCCCCCTGCCCCTCCACCCAACCGGCAGGCAAGATGGTGGACTGCGCGGTGATCCACGTGAACGGCGACCACGCCGAGGAGGTCCTGCGGGCCACGCGGCTGGCGGTGGAGTACCAGCGGCACTTCAGGCGGGACGTGATCCTGGACCTGATCTGCTACCGCCAGTGGGGACACAACGAGCTGGACGAGCCGGCCTTCACCAACCCCGAGATGTACAAGATCATCCGGTCAGTCCCCAGACCGCAGGGAAAGGTCTAAAATGCTTTTATCCTAAGTCTTCTCTCCACCTCGTCAGACATCCGTGTTTTCTTCCCCTCCTCAGGAATGTCTCCCTGTAATGCTCAAACCGTCTAAAGTTTAGCACAGCCCTGAACACGACCGCTTCAGCTGGGCAGACACTGAACGATATTTTCAACCGTTTAACTGTACTCAACTCAACTCAACTCAACTTTATTTCTTTATACTTTATACGTGTTTTAAAAATGGACAACGAGGGTGCTTGTCTGGGTGACCAGACAACGAGGGGTGACCAGAATTTCAAACAGGTTTGATTTTCTTGCGAACAAGTCGGGAGTTGATCGTGAGGTGTCATCGCTTCTCGTTACCCCATGTACACGACACGATGCAGGATGAACGTGACACATGAACGCGCCAAATTTTGTCCCAATCCCAAAAATATTTGCGAGTGAGAAATCGGCTCAAAATGGGCCAAAAATCACACAGTATCTGCCCAGCATTTCCCCTTTGGATATTTCTGTTAAAGAGGAACTGCAACGTTTTAGCTAAAT
>JAOTIX010000139.1:6913368-6925105 GCA_027123715.1 Gaidropsarus macrophthalmus
TGTGTGTGTGTGTGTGTGTGTGTGTGTGTGTGTGTGTGTGTGTGTGTGTGTGTGTGTGTGTGTGTGTGTGTGTACGACGCTGACAGGATGTCAGTGTAAAGATTGGAAGGGAGAGGTCTGAAGGGGTGGTTCCTCAGACTCAACACCTTCACCTTGTGGACCAAGGCAGTGCAACACAGGTGTGTCCCAGGTAAGGAATGAAAACAAGCCGTCTGTGTTCTATTCCTTAGTGGCTGCTGCTGCTGCAGCGGATGAGTTCACTTATATTTACGTCTGCACATCAGTCCTGCAAAGAAGACAGCCTTTAGGGAAACATTAACTTCAACCTTAATAGCGGTGTGTCGCTTAGCCCTCATTCAGTGTTCATTAAAACCGCTCTCTCTCTCTCTCTCTCTTGGGGGGGTGGACGCAGCCTGCTACTGTGATAATCACCATGCAGATAACCTGCGATAGGACAGACCGGTGACGGATGAACCGGGCGGGGGACACACTTTATGCACTTCATCCGACAGAGTGTGAAGCCTCCCCTAGACACAGAGAACCATGGGAAACATTAGGAGCGTTTACATTATGGTCGACTGGTCACCGGAACAGAAAGGAGGCAGTGACATACGGTTTAAAATGAAGACTGATTTATGGGCTTGCAAATAAGTTAACAGGAGTAAGTATGAAAACGTAGGGATGTTTTCTGCAGTACAAGGCGATTATTAAACGTCCACGCCCGCTCTCCACTGTACATACTACTCTACACTCAAATGCTGCTTGATTCTGGAGGTAGCCGGGGGAAAAGGAGTCAAGTCAATCAAAGTCCAGCCAGTAAAGCGGCGCAACGATGAACTCAGTGTTGACGCGACAGTGCCCCCTATAGGACAGCAAGGGTCATGACAGTCCTGCTGGCCATTCATCCGCCCGTGGAGTTGCGAATGGCGTGTCTCTAGGGAAGGAGATTGATATGCTAAAGCTACAGTAGGCCAGCATCCAATAGGCCTTCTTTGATTCCACCCAAAAATGCTAATCGTGCTGAAATATTAAAAACAATATTTGTTATCGCACATCTCTCAGGGGTTTTTCTGTAAATCCCTTTTGTTAATGCTGTGGGCAGGGCTTCCTCCAAACAGAAAGGAACATCTACTAATAATAAAATAAAACACATGAGTGGACCAGAGTTAATTCTGCTGAGGGATGAGTCCACAACTTCTCAAGCAGAGGAAATGAAACAGAGATTCATCAGTCCAGGTGTCAATCAACTCAAGTCTCTCGGGCTCTGCCTCTCCATCTTCATTTACCTCCCTCCCCCCCTCTCTCTCTCACACACACTCCCATGCTGACTATCTCACTCTCCATCACATTGTCTCACTCTCACTCTCTCTGAAACACTCTCACCCTAACTCTCTCTCACTCTTACTCAAACACTCTGGCTCTCAGACACTTTTTCACTTTCACTCTAGAAGCGCTCCCTGCTCCCTCCCATCCGACTCCGTCTCTGAGGGGGAGGACGGGGTCACTTGGTGGGGCGTCAGTCTGGCCCCCCGTCCTGCCCCACGCTGGAGGCCTCCAGGCGGGCCCCGTCCGGCCTCCCGCTGGAGGCTCCATCCGGCCTCCCGCTGGAGGCCCCGTCCGGCCTCCCGCTGGAGGCTCCATCCGGCCTCCCGCTGGAGGCCCCGTCTGGCCTCATGCTGGGGGCCCCGTCCGGCCTCATGCTGGGGGCCCCGTCCGGCCTCCCGCTGGAAGCCCTGTCCGGCCTCATGCTGGGGGCCCCGTCTGGCCTCATGCTGGGGGCCCCGTCCGGCCTCATGCTGAAGGCCTCCAGGCGCTCGGCCTCGGGCAGCAGGTTGTTGAGGCGCTCCATCAGGGGCACCGTCTGGTCGATGCCCATCTGGACGCGGCGCAGGATCATGGACATCTCATTCACCTTCTGGATGTGCTCGGCATACTTAGCGTAGAGCTTCTGGCGCTCCTGCATGACGCTGAACAGGGTGTCCACCGAGTGGTCCATCTGGGGGGGTGGGGGGAGAGACACGCAATGTCAGACAATAACACTCAACACACCTTTATGGTCCGGGTATTGCTTTTCTTATTCCTTCTTCTTCTATGGTTTCTAACTGTTGGGACAGAGCGCGAGGGAGAGAGAGCAAGAGAGAGAGAAGGGGTTCGGTGTGAAACAGCTCACACTACAGCAGAAATGAACAGAAAAATGTGATGCGCATGCGCATGCACACACACACACACACACACACACACACACACACAGACTAGGCATGGGCAATTTGCGACCGATTCAGTCAGAAAGAACGAATCCCAAAGGTGAACAAGAACTGACAAGAACTGATTCCCAAAACAATGTTTTTTAACGTCTTAGTCAATGCCTCAGAGACGTTTTGACAACTAAAGTGGTGTTTTCGGTGATTGGTGTGACAAAGTTCAGGGTTGGTCATGTCAACGCTGCGTATTACTTCACAGAAATGTGCTGTTCCAGAGCACCATCGCCATCTGAAACCTTCTGGGGTTCCAAAAGCCTCCATTTGCAGGCGTACCTCTGCCAAACGACACAATAGACCATATGAATCGAAGAACTGAAGGAACAAATCAAACAAACGATTTGTGGAAGTGAAGGGAACTGAAAGAACTGATTCCCGGAATAGAATCATTCTGCCTGCCTGCCTAACACACACACACACACACACACACACACACACACACACACAAAGGAGAGAGAGTGAGCAGAGTGCGGACCATGTGACCTCACACCTCTTTGATCCTCTTGACCAGGGCGTTCTGGTCGAAGGCCACCGCCTCGGCACACTGGTGGAGGTGGTCCTGGTAGCGGACGCAGAGCTGCGTGACCTGGGCCGAGTCCAGCCGGTCCAGACTCACGCTAATGGGAGACGTCTGTCCGCTCAGCACGCCTGGGGACACCAGACAAGGACCTCTCAAACACTCTGAGCTATAAATACCACCCTGGCCTTGGCCTTGAGTCTGAATGCTCTGGAACGCTCTGAGTCATGTTGAAATGGATGATGCGGAAAGTGCAAAACAAAGTGGGTCTGGGCACAGGTCTAGACACAGCAGGGGGTCATTCTATCATCACTATCAGGACTACTGTAGGTCTCAGGTCCATCAGCTTCTGGGTCATGTATTGATCCCTTCAATAACCAACATGGTCTCACAGGAATCTGTGAAATAACCACAAATTCAAAATCCGTGGTGGGACCACGTAATCACTAAAATTTCCTGAATTTAGCTGATTATGAAGTTGTAATAAATTGAATAGCCTCCTGCAGAAACGTTTATATTGGGTTAGGGTTAGGGTTGGAAATAAAGTTCTTTGGCAAAGATATGCATTCAAGTGTTTTGTTTAAATGTAATGGCGAAATCCGTGTGTGTTTCACAGAAATGTCAGTGATTCCGTGGGCCCGCCACGGGCAGTGGTTATTTCACAGATTCCTGTGAGACCAGGTTGCAATAACATAAAGGATGGATGGGTGGATGATACATCAATAGTCGTGATGGTCTTTATAGATAGTTGAGGTAGACTTCCCTGAGTATACGCTTCATTATTGTCTACATGTCTGTCATGCTGCGTCAAACTGAAGGTACCTTTCAGCAGGGGCTGGAAGGTGGGGATCTCCTGCAGCTTGATGACGTCAGGGTCACTGTGGATGTTACGCATGGCCTGCGTCCCCTGGGCCACCACCACGATGTCGTCCATCTTCGCCTTCTGCTTGGCTGGAGACGGCACCACTGCGGCGGCAGGGACAACACCAAGCATTCATCAGCGCAACACATATCCATTCACCTTGCACATCACAGCCGTGCTGAAATTGCCATCACTGGAAACAAAAACCAGAACGATACTTCCTTCCTACTTACGGACGCATTTTACTGCAACACATACAAACTTATTGCGCGGCTGGGAGGGTGGCCAGGCTGGGACCGTAACGGGGGTGGGCGCATCATGGTCGCAGCCTGGCCACCCCTATAAAAAATATTCTGGCTCCGCCACTGCCCCCTTCAAACACTGAGCAGTAAAACCTTATTTTACCTGAGGAAGTGTAGTCGGAGTGCTTGTGCTCCGCGTCCACGCTTTGTTCGGCCCCCATGGTACCAGTTCAGACAAACACCCGATGGACAGAGAAATCAGCTCGACAGGAGTGTGTGCCGTTGTTTAAAGGCGGGCCGGTTTGAATGACATCAGCATGAGTTATAAGCTAGTGGTTTTACTACAAACTACATCTTATGGCTAGAGAAGACCTCGGTCCATCCACGATTGGATTATACAACGTATTCTTCAATACGAGACAGAACGCATCGTCTATAATTGTATTTAGCAGATTATGTTAAAAGAGGAACGATCACCGACAACAGACACCCACTTCCGTAAATAGTGATCACGTGTTTCTGCTGCGCAGACTCAGTAGCGTGAGAAGTGGTGGAGACTACGTCACAGTTGAGAATGGAGAATAAGTGACGTGTGTCGGTGCCTTGACCACTAAGAGGAAAGTCTCAAAGGGGGGACTGTAATGTGATTAAGGGCTATACAAATAGTATTTACCTGACGTATAATTTTCAATTATATGAGGATGAAATAATGACATTAAAAACGTCAGCAGTCAGTAGATGTTTGTCCTTTCAGTTTCACAGTATTTATTAACAAAAAGGAGTACCAGAGCCACCATTCTGAGGAGGATCTCAACAATAGTTCCTTATGTCCTCCTCACCAGATGTCCAGATAAGGAGGCCTTCAGCCCAATGAGGCGATGGTTTGTAAGCAAGGGATGTTTAGTCTCTCAGAGAGGGGACACAACATCCCGGTCTGTCCCCCAAAGAGGATTTTAAGGTCATGTCAACTAGACATGGTGGATCATCTATTATTCTACGGATTAGAAAAATATCATACGTCTAAGAAGGAACTTTCCTTCACAGTATACTTCATTTTTGTAGACAGAGATATGCTAGCTGACCAAAACATTGTGAAACGTTTGTAAAGTATCTGTTCGGTAGCTGTCAGCATCTTTAGTGGATATTATTGCTGTGCACTTCTCCAATTCACTCTACAAATCGTTCTACAAATACGATCACCCTTACAGATCAATCCATTTCCTAATGTTGTTCAGATTGAACACATACCCTATTTAATGTATGTTTAGTTTTAATGTGAAATTGAAAGTGAGAATGGCTTCCAGGACCGCATGTGGCGTAAGCTCCAGGAACCCTGGGACTAACTACCGCGGGGCGGACCCCAACCGGAACTAGGACTCAGGATTCGGAGGTGTGCATAAAGAGTTTTAGTTTTCAACCTCATTTGCATGTCTTATCTTTATGGTTCCCCAAGGAACACCAACGATCCCAACCAAAACGTTGAGGAGATGGATTCAGAAAAATGTTGTATGTTATGACACGATCAGCCAATCAGATCATGGAGCTACCAACCGCCCACAACTGAACCCCTTTCTGAAAGTGTCTGTGCTGAAAACCTGTTTGCGCTGCCCAGGCCCAGGAACCAGCAGGAAACCCTGCTCGGACCTGTACCACGGACCCTCCGCCCACTCTGAGGTGGAGGTGAAGAACGTGGTGAACCTCATCTAGGCCCACGGGAACTTCAAGTCCTTCATAGCCATCCACGCCTACTCCCAGCTCCTCCTGTATCCCTATGGCTCCTTCTGTAAGGAGTTGCCCAACGCGGCTGAACTGGTGGGAACAAACCCCTGAGAAGACCTCATTTGAGATGAGATACAGTAGCTTCTCATGGTTTCATCCCCATCGCCATGGAGGTAACGTAGGAACCTGCACTGAACGCCATAGGCCATAAAACTTTTCTTCACACATGGCCGAAATCGAAACCGTCTCAGCGTTTCAAAACAAAAGATGTCATTGCAATAGGTGTATTTTGTATCATCTGTAGAAGTAATTTGTTCTTGATTCTCCTGCAGCACTCTGTGGGCCAGGCTGCAGTGCAGAAACTGGCCTCCCTTTACGGAACCACCTAGAAGGTCGGAAGCATCTGCAAAATCATCTGTAAGTGAGTCTCGTTACTACAATCCTCCACAGCTAAAATGATTGATGATGAATAATCCCTGCCTTCCACTAGAGGGCAGTCAATCCAATGCGTTTGAACAATGCTTTGACACATCGAATGCAATTGAGAGAGATTCGTGTCTCAAAGGAAAGAAAATAAATGAAATGACATTTAAAAAAAAAAAAAGAAAGAAAGACATGAAAACATTTCTAAATATATAATACATTGCCTCCACAGAGCAATGCGGCGGCGGCAGCATCGACTGGACGTATGATCAAATACTCCTTCGGCTTTGAGCTGAGGGACACTGGTCGCTATGGTTTCCTGCTGCTGGCCAGCCAGATCATCCCCACCACCTCAGAGACCTGGCTGGCCCTCAAGCATATCATGGAGTATGTGCGTGATAATCCCTACTAAAGTCACCCCACATTGACCAATTTATAAAGCTGTTTATAAAGCTGTCTCCGAGCTGGGTTGTTTGTTTGTGGTGTCATTGTAGAGACGTTTTAATGTAAATAAATTGTCATTGATTGCGTTGGCCTGAGAAAAACAGCACTATCTTCACCTGCATGGCCTGTGGAAAGTCAAACAGAGCAACAGAGATTACTAAGAGCATATTCAAAGATTGAAATAACGAAATGTTCCCGGTGTTCCATTAGATAAGAGAACTTCATTTTTTTGAGACACAGATATGCTAGCTAACCAAAACAAACATTGTGAAGCGTTGTAAAGTAGTTACCTGTTAGGTAGCTGCCATCTTTAGTGTGATATATTAAGTTTCTTTCTTTCTTCATGCATGATTATTATATATATTATGTTCCTTTCTTTCTTCATGCATGATGCTACTCACTCTAACCTGAAACCTCAATTTAGCCATTGCTAGGGAAACACCCACTCTCACCTAATTCCTACTTCCTACTACCATCTCATATTGTTAAACTCAACCATTTCTAAAGTCAACCATCCTCAAATCTATATCAAATCCTAGCCTGAGTGGTCTGTGTGGAGCTGGCTCCCCCCCCCACCGGGAATGTCCTGGGTCCTATAAAGCCAGGCACAGAACCTCCGCCTGCAGGTCAGTGTTCCCCAGCGCTCCCCACAAAATGAAGGTTGTGGCGTTACTACTGTGGCTCGCCGTGTCCACCCTGGGCAAGAGGTTGTTCACAGGGTGAGTCTGTACACACGCATGTGTTCCTCCAAGCAGATGTTCTATGATGTTAGGTACTGACCGTCTCTGAACACATCTTCTGTGTTCATTCTCAGAGGTTTCTTCCTTGAGATCTGGGAGATTGTCTTTGCCTTTAGCAGTAGAAGACGTGGTCAAAGGTGGCCTTTGGAGCCCTTTAAGACCTTAACTGTGGTTAATATATCGACTTTACTTGACCTCTGCTGTGATGTTGGAGATCTGGGAGTTGTGTCCTTGGCCGTAAGCCGGAGCTCTGGGTTTGTGTCCTGCAGAGACCAGGTCTTGAGGGTCCACCTAGAAGCTGAGGAACACGTTCAACTTCTGCAGGCGCTGGAGAATGAATCGGCCTGGGAGGTGACCTAAGACACACACGCACATGGGCGCGTGCGCACACACACACACACACACAGCTCAATCTCTTTCTCCTCTGAAATGACTTCATCACAGGTGGACTTCTGGCTCCATCCCGTCTCAGTGGGTCGACCGGTGGAGATACGCGTGGGCCACGCAGACCTGGCTGAGGTCAAGGACTACCTGCAGGCCAACAACATCCGCTTCTACGTCATGATCCCAGACCTGCAGGTCAGTCACCACTAACCTCTTTGAAAGCTCCACCGACTGGGATCACCCATGAGGGCTAGAGGGCCGTCTTCAGAGGACAATGAAGAAAGACGTCCGATCTTCCACATTAATATCCATTATGTTTGGACTGTGTGTGTGTGTGTGTGTGTGTAGGTGCTTCTGGATGAGCAGGAGGCTGAAATGGAGGAAAACGAGTGGTTGGAGCGCAGCGGAAGTTACAACTTTGGATCCTATCAGAGGCTGGAGAAGGTAGGCTCTTTGAAACGCCTGGACGCCAAGATGTAGCCCACACCATGTAGCCAATGTCACCATTCATCCACAGGGACAAACAGTACATACATGATTTGCAATCATGGAGAGGCAGGTAGGGTAAGACGTGGTAAAGAATGCTCACAAGTAGGCTGTGTGTGTGTGCATGTGTGTGTGTGTGCGTGCGTGTGTCTGCGTGTGTCTGCGTGTGTGTGTGTGTGTGTGTGTGTGTGTGTGTGTGTGTGTGTGTATGTGTGTGTGTCCCATGCAGATCTACACTTGGATGGACACTCTGGTGGCTGAGCATCCTGAGCTGGTCACCAAGGTGCTGATCGGGACGTCCTACGAGAACAGACCCATGCACGTCCTCAAGGTGAGCGAGAGCGAGAGCGAGCGAGAGCGAGAGCGAGAGCGAGAGCGAGAGCGAGAGAGAGAGAGAGAGAGAGAGAGAAAGATGGCTGGCTTAAAGATGCAAAAACATTCTTTAGTACTTGAAAAAGAAAAGCGTTTCTCCGGGTTTGCTTTTCTGTTCAGTTCAGCACCGGCGGAACCAACCGCCCTGCGATCTGGATCGATACCGGGATCCACTCCAGGGAGTGGGTGTCCCCGGCCACAGGCATCTGGACCGCCAACAAGGTAGAGAGAGCCAGCTCAAATGTGATCAGTGGATCCAGGTCCACCATAATGAGTGCCTGCGCCTTCCTTTATGAAATACCCTTAAAGACCCTTAAATACCCTGCAGTTGATCCAGAATCAAGGTTGCCCTCATGACTATGTGATGGGTTTTTCAGATTGCAACAGACTACGGCACAGACGCCTCCCTGACCTCGCTGCTCGACACCATGGACATCTACATGCTGCTCCTGGCCAACCCAGACGGCTACGTGTTCACCCACACTAATGTAGGGTAACAGCTAGCCCGGATGGCTACTTAATCACCCACACTAATATTGGGTAACAGCTAGCCTTTATGGCTACACATAGATCCACAACAAGGATAACAGCTAGCCCGGATGGTTACTCATACACCCACACCAATGGTCCTAATGACACCCACAAAAATGTTTGCTTACAACTTACCCTGGTGGCAGCACTAGCACTGATGGCTACTCATACACCCACAGCAATGGAGGCTAACAGATAACCTTGATGGTTAATCAGACACTCTGAGAAGTGTATGCCCTCCATGACATCACAGCAACTCCACTGAAACTAATGGTCTCACAGATCATTCCAAGGCATTCCACCAAACAAAGGTTTGACGGTCCCCCAAGGGCTACTTCCATAACAAGAAAGGAAACATGATGATATTGGATATCGTGACAATAAGAGAAAGAAAACATTCATGAAAGATATTATTGTTGTGCACTTCTTGAAATGGAATAATAGTGGCTAAAAACAGAATGTGATATGCAAAGTAATATCTTTCAAAGCCCTGAGTGCTGTTAGTTGATACAGCACTCTTTCAACGAGTTCCTTGGAAAACTCCAAATCGCTCTACAAATACCCTTACAGATAATCATTTCCTAACTTTGTTCAAATTGAACACATACCTGGTTTATGTTTAGTTTAAAGTGAAAATGAAAGTGAGAATGGCATCTGCTGTGGCTCCCAGAACCGCATGTGGCGTAAGACCCGCTCCAGGAACCCTGGGACTAACTGCCGCGGGGCGGACCCCAACCGGAACTGGGACTCAGGTTTTGGAGGTGTGCACAGCGCTTTAGTTTTCCACCTCATTTGCATGTCTTACCTTTATGGTTCCCCAAGGAACACCAACGATAATTGACAATCAGCCAATCAGATCATGGGCCCACCAACCGTCCAAAATCAAACCCCTTTTTAAAGTGTGTGTGTTCCTGGTTGCACTGCCCAGGCCCAGGAACCAGCAGGAACCCCTGCTCGGACCTGTACCACGGACCCTCCGCCCACTCTGAGGTGGAGGTGAAGAACGTGGTGAACCTCATCAAGTCCCACGGGAACTTCAAGTCCTTCATCTCCGTCCACGCCTACTCCCAGCTTCTCATGTACCCCCATGGCTACTCCTGCAAGGCTGTACCCGACACGGCTGAACTGGTGAGAACAAACCTCTGAGAATACCTTGTTTGTTCACATACCAGCTATGTGTGATTACGGATCCATGGTAGAGTAGGAAATACAGCAGCTTCTCATGGTTTCATCCCCATCGCCATGGAGGTAATGTCATTGTTCTTGATTCTCCTGCAGCACTCTGTGGGCCAGGCTGCAGTGGAGAAACTGGCCTCCCTTTACGGAACCACCTACAAGGTCGGAAGCATCTGCAAAATCATCTGTAAGTGACACAGTGGGCTTTCCTGTACTCTCAGTAATGCAATCCTCCACAGCTGAAATGGCCTTAATCCTTGCCTTCCACTAGAGGGCAGTAAGTGCACTCCGATGCGTTCGGTTTGAACAATGCTTTGACACATTGAAAGCAATTGACACTCATGTCTCAGAGGAAAGAAAAAAATTAATGAAATAACATGAGAACAGCCTACAAAACTAAATAAAATGCCCAAATAAATGACACATTGCCTCCACAGACCAAGCCAGCGGCGGCAGCATCGACTGGTCCTATGACATGGGCATCAAATACTCCTTCGCGTTTGAGCTGAGGGACACTGGTCGCCATGGTTTCCTGCTGCCGGCCAGCCAGATCATCCCCACCGCCTCAGAGACCTGGCTGGCCCTCAAGCACATCATGGAGTATGTGCGTGATAATCCCTACTAAAGTCACCCCCCATTGATCAATAAAGCATTTACAAAGCTGTCTCTGATTTGGGTTGTTTGTTTGTGTTGTCATTGTAGAGACGTTTTAATACAAATGCATGTCGTACAAATCATTGATCGATTGTTGTTGAAGAACCTGAGAAAAGGTGGTGAATTGAATGCGACTGGTCACGTGATTGGAAACTATTAGCTATTAGTATTCGTAAAATACAGTATAATTATGCGTCTTTATCGTCACGTTTCTTAATTGAAACTGCTTTGGGTGTGGTGTGACAATGCGCTGTTGAGTGAACAAACTTGTTAAAGCTCTTAGCTCACATACTTTGTTTGGTGGACTTAAACTTTGTAGACTAATCCTTAAAAGCCTTTGATTTTGAAGTGTTGACAGTATCCAAGCGATCTTAAAGCTGGTGGTTTAACACTCTATAACAGGGGTCTTCAACGTTTTCCAGGCCAAGGACCCCCAAACTGACCGAGAAATGGAGCGGGGACCCCCAACTTATATATATTGGATAAAATTCTCTTTTATATTAAACTGGTCATATAGTGCCATGTACCTTGTTATTGTGCATTCAGTATTAAGATATTCAAATAATACACAGGCGCATATATTCATGTTTTTATTTTCAACATGTGCGCCTCGCTGTTGAGCTCTATAAGAATGGGCTCTCGGCCAATCACGGGGAACCTGACAGAGCCAGTGTGTCACATACGGCCAGGTGATTGGCACAGCAGCGATAATAAAAAAGATAAAGATAAAGATAACAGATAGTGGTGGGTCCTCCTCGTTGATGGGACAGGAGTTGAATGAACCGGTGCCCAGCTTGAAAGGTCCGGTCTGTGTACGTTGCCGACATCCGACTTTCGTTTTGAAGTCCAGTCCGTTTTGAAGTCCAATATCGGAAAACGGAAAACGACTCGTATCCCGTTATTCGTTTTAAAATCGGAAAACGAGAAAC
>JAOTIX010000139.1:6925205-6935948 GCA_027123715.1 Gaidropsarus macrophthalmus
AGTCGTCTCCATCACTGGGGGTGAAGATTGGGCATTCCTCTGATGGTGTTTGCCCCAGCTTTAGAGGAGAAGATACACCCACACAATATAGTAGTTATTGCATCTTCACTTAAAAATGATGTGTGTGTGTGTGTGTGTGTGTGTATATATATATATATATATATATATATACACACTACCGTTCATAAGTTTGGGGTAACCTGCTCATTTTAGCATTAAACTCCACTATAACCAGCTTCATGAAATAATGACCTTGAATGCTCTATAATGATGATGAGTGCACGGAAATCAGATGTGCTCAACAACTATGGGAACATTTTAGTGTTCAACGAACACTTAATTCATTTAATTCAAAGTGATTGTGGTTTATATTGCAATCTGTGTGTAGTGATTAATTAATGTATTACCAAAACTAAAGAAAACAGAATAGGTCTCAACCAATCTGAAATTCCTACTTTTCATCTTTCCCTGCTGTAGCCCAGTCCTGAAATGTGTTCTCACCTGAATAGCTATGGGTTTGAGATCGCCTGCAGTGTCCTGGTACAGCAGACAGAGGGCAGCAGCTAAAGGCACTGACTCCCCATCTATTTTACGGGTTGGAAGACCCTCCACTAAGGGGTAGTCACACAGGAATGTTTCCTTTCTGGAGTAGAAGCAAACACAGGCCAATACAATAAAACACAAATACAGCAATAGCAGGCCCAAACAGACAACTAGTAGTGCCCATCTTAGACCTCCTACATACAGACGGGTATATCTTAGATCTCCTACATACAGACGGCCTAACTATGCATATACTGTCTATGATTATGACGTGGAATATTTATTGGTATTGACGTTTTATTGTAGAAGCAATTATTTTTATTTCATTATTTGGACCTTTTATCTGATAAATTCCTACGTCATACAGCAGTAATACAACAGACTGACATTTCCCGCTTAACGTGAACCTCGTCACCGCAGAGGCGGGAAGATCTTTTTTATTTCGGTTACTCTTTCTACCGTTAGTCGCCATATTTTCAGTCTTTTGCTGCTTGGAAATGGGATATCTGAAACAAATTGATGTTGAAAACTTCAAGTCATGGCTGGGAAGGCAAACTTTAGGTCCATTCATGAGATTCAACTGTATTATTGGCACGAATGGCTCCGGTAAATGTTTAATTGTATATTCTGTCAGTAGCTTATTTGGAACAAAGTACATTGTCAGCCTTAGCTAACACAATGATTTTTTTTACACGGAAAATGGCGATTAAACGACGGCGTCTCGGGCCGTTTTTATTTATGAAAATAAGCTTATACATGAACAAAAGTGAATGCTAAATATTTCCCTCCCAAGGAAAGTCCAATATTATGGACGCGCTGGGCTTCGTGATGGGGGAGCGGGTGGGCTCCCTGCGGGTGAAGCACACTAAGGATCTGATCCACGGGGCTCACACCGGCCGGCCCGTCTCAGCTACGGCCGGCGTCTCCATGACCTACTGCGGGGACCACGACGAGGAGACGGTGTTCCGTCGGAAGATTACCGGTGACTTTTTGAGTGTCTCGAATTGACCCGTGGCTATTTAAAAGTTATGTCTTGGCTATTTAAAAATGCCGTGTGCAACAAACCGGCGTGGCTACCTCATATATATATTTAACTTATTTAACTTGAAGATGGCTAACGTGACTACCTTCACGTTGCCTATACAATTCGTTCGCCATCTTGTGAGAACGCAGCGAGCTCTGACCATGGCGCCTCCCGCCATAGCTTTCAACACGTTGTTACATCATATGAACTAGGACGTACCTTGTAGTCAAAATATCTTACTCATTGGGCTCCTTTGCACTTACATAGTTATAATGTAGTTATCCATATGTTTGCCTCTCTATGTATATGCCCCACATCAGTTAATGCATCCTAGAAAACCCCGTTCAATTACGTGATATTCTTGGTTTAAAAATGGCTTCTGTAGCCCAAAAGACACGTTCGTGGAACTGCTGTGAGTCTACTGTTGAATCATTCAATCATCAAGGAAAAAGGCTCTTCAATACACTCATTTTGTGCAGGTGACTCATCCAAGTATTATGTCAACGGTGTACATGTATCCCTGGCCCAATACAAGAATGACCTGGAGAAGATCGGAGTTGTGGCCAAAGCTCGAAACTGTCTGGTTTTCCAGGTAAGCAGAAAGGACGTAGCTTAAAAAAGAAAAAGTCGTTAAAAATGCAAGTCCTGTGATTGTATCGTCTATATTTCCCCAACAGGGGGCAGTGGAGTCCATTGCGATGGAGAGCTCTAAGGAAAGGTCCAAGCTGTTTGAGCGGATCAGCGGCGCAGACGAGTGCACTGCCGACTATGAGACCAAGAGAGTAGCCTTGCAGGAGGCCAAAGATGACACTCACTTCCACTTCTACAAGAAGAGGACCGCAACGGTGGAGAGGAAGCAGGTGTCCCAGGAGAAACTGGAGGCAAGACACTGTTTGTGTGGTCCTGGAGCGCCAGCGGGGAGAGGGTGGGGAGAGCACTTCTTGGTGTATTAAAGGTCTACTATTCAAGTTTGGCCATTCCTTCGCTGTTTTCTGGGTTTGCCCCACATTTTTCACTACACAGCTCCCCCTGCAGCTTTGGAATATATATTTTACAACACTGTCATAACAAGTTGTTGACAAAGCCCCCCCGCCCACTTCGACGCTAGCCATGAGCAATTTTTTTTTTTCAATGAAGCCTGATCGACCATCGGCTCCATGATGAATACAACAATCCCCTCGCTACTCGCTGTGTATAGCTAGCACTTCGCGCAATCCATACTTCCGCTGAGTCACATCCAGTTTCATTGCGGACCAGAGAAGCAAACTTGCATTTTCCCTTTTTCCGACCAGAAGCGATAGGGGGAGTCGAAACAACCACAGCCAACCTATAAAGTGTTATAGAACCATCACAACTACTCTTAACCTTTAAAATTAAGGTACATTAAGCTAAGAAAGTTGCATAGTTGCTCTTTAATGTGGGGTTTAGGGAGGTGGCTGACCTGTAAGCTGGTTTAGATATGTGTACCAACCGTGACCTGCGCCCGGCCCACAGGCCCAGAAGTACCAGGCGATGGTGGACAGCCTGGCCGAGAGACGGCTGCGGCTGGTCCTCTTCCGGCTGTACCACAACCAGCAGGATATCCTGGACCTGGTCTCCCGCCTAGCGGAGCAGCAGCAGGTGGCGGCCTCCAAAAAGGGTGTGGTGGAGAAGGGCGAGGTGGCCGTCAAGTTCCTCAAGAAGGAGCACGGACGGCTGCACAGGGAGCAGCAGGCCATGGAGAAGGACCTCCGGTGTGTAGTACATCCCCTGGTGGTCCTTGGAGCTGAAGAGACTTTATGCACATAGGGATGCTCGATTATGGAAAAAATCATAATCCCGATTATTTTGGTCCATATTGAAATCACGATTATTCAAACAATTATTTTTGAGAAAATATGATGCAACTTGTGGCAGGAATACACAAATATTTCCTGGCTATAGAGGTAGTTAATGTGAATAAAGTAGTCTTGACCACTTTTAATTGATCATTTTGAAATGGCTGAGCTAAAATAAGTGTGTGACCACGCCCCCTGGGCGTAATCTCGGCAAGCGTAATTGGTATGGTGTTATGCTCTGGAATCCCACCGTAACAGTACAACGAAAAATGCAAAAATAATAGTTTGAACTCAATTATTTTAGTTTGGAGATTGTTTGACGCAATCATTGAAATCTCGATCGAAATTCAAATAATTGCACAGCCCTAGTCATAATGTTTAGAACCTGAATATCCCTCCATGGCATCAGCGTGTTGTTGTTCATAATGTCCATAATCTATGTCCATGTCCATCATCTGTCCACCGTGTTGTGTTCTAGGTCCGAGGAGCAGAAGCTGACCCAGGGCCAGTCGCAGTACATCAGGGCCAAGGTGAACACCTCCCACCATGTGAAGAAGAAGGAGGAGGCCAGGGTGGCGCTACAGAAGATCCAACGGCTGAGGGCCAAGAGGGAGGCTGCCATGGAGGAGGTCCGGCAGGAGATCGCAGAGCTGGACGTGGCCTGGAGGTGCTGGGAGAGGGAGATGCAGGAGGAGGCCGCCGGGGGAAGGGAGATTCAGCTGGAGGAGGAGCAGGTGAGAAGGAGGTGCTGGAGGTCCTGGAGTCTGTAGGGCAACATCTTGGATTTAAACGTTTGTTTAACATCAGTTGAGGTCCGTGTTTCTGATTGTGATCTAGATCTAGTGATGTTGTGATGTTCCTCTGTGGTCCAGGTGGAGGTGTACAGGGACCTGAAGGAGCTGGCTAGGAAGAAGGTGGCCTTCCTCTGCCAGCAGACAGAGAAGCTCAGCTGGGAGTCGCTGGCCGGACACGACAAGATCACCCTGGACCAGAGCAAGAAGAAGAAAGTGGAGGTGACTGTGAGATCAAATACGGCCGTAGCATCCGTGAAGTAGACCTGGGGTTTACACACCACCATTTGAACTCCACCATCAGACAGGAAGTGGACATATTTTGGTTTGTAGAGGGACTTCTTTGTGGTATTTTAAAACATAGAGCCGCATTTCACTGCTGCTCCAGCCTATAGAAAGTGGTTTACATCACTGGAATGTGTGACCCTGTGGCCGCAGGCCTGCATCAGGAACCAGCAGAGTCAGATGGAGGATCTGACCATCAGGGCAGAGAAGCTGGAGCAATACACCGACGGCTGCAGGTTTGGCACGCACCGGACACCCGCGTCCGCCATCGCTCAGGACCCAGCATGCGGCGCAGGGGGTCCCTGAAGCACTGTGCTACAGCAGACTATCGGCCCCCTCTTTTGTCATTTCATATCATTTATTGACACTGACTCAATGACTGACTAGTTTCATATTTAAAAAATGAAGATGCAAATGCATTAGGGCTTAATTTAAGGTGCTGTAGGAAAGATTTAGCAACTTCACGTTCGGTCATTATTGTGTAATTGGTGAAAAATAAGTTATCTGTCAGCTAGGAGGATATCTGTTGTGATTGACAGCCTTCCTGTCAAGAAAACATTTCCATATAATAATGTTATGTTATTAATAGCCCATGTACACTTCATATAAAAGAATGCTTTTGGGCTTTACCGACGTGCTTTGACATGCCGTCATCCACAGCTGTAAACCGGACACCCCGAGCTGCATCTAAATAACCCTCATACCATGAGAAGTCCCTCCTTTTACCGCCCGGGTGTTCCCTGGGGGGCGCAGGGCCTCCCTGGAGCAGTACGCCCAGCAGGAGAGCAGCCTGAGCACCGAGCTGGAGCAGAGACGCCAGCGGAGCCAGGAGGTGGAGGAGGAGCTGGTCCAGGTCATGGAGGAGTTGGGGAGCGCCCGGCTGGACCACCAGGAGTCCCGGCGCCGGCAGCAACGCAAAGAGCACCTGGAGAACCTGCGCCGGCTCTACCCCGACACCGTGGTGAGGAGACCGGCACCACTGTATGAACATGAACTTCATAATGTCCCCATCTCATGCTATGACCAATGCCGTGGTAAATGAAGGGTCTCCCCCCCCCCCCCAGTACGGGCGCCTGGTGGACCTGTGCAGCCCGGTCCACAAGAAGTACCAGCTGGCCGTCACCAGGGTGTTGGGCCGCTACCTGAATGCCATTGTGGTGGCGTCAGAGAAGATAGCCCGGGGCTGCATCCTGTACCTGAAGGAGGAGCGCGGGGAGGCGGAGACCTTCCTGCCCATAGACTACCTGGACGTGAGTATGGGGGGGGGGCTGGGAGAGGGTCTCACACCTCCAGGTTCTGATCGAGATTAATCCTAGACATATCCAAGATTAATCCCAGATTAATCCCACACATATCCCAGACACATCCCGGATTTATCCCAGATTAATCCCAGACATATCCCAGATTAATCCCAGACATATCCCAGATTAATCCCAGATAAAACCCAGACATATCCCAGACAAATCCCAGACAAATCCCAGATAAATCCCAGATTAGTCCCAGACAAATGCCAGATAAATCCCAGATTAATCCCAGACATATCAGTCCTGGACCCATAAATCCTGGTCTGCTGTGCACTGTTATCGTAGTGCTCCTTGGTGGTCCTGCTGACCTGAGGCTCCTGGTTTCGGTGTGTGCCCCAGGTGGGCCCGCTGAACGAGCGCCTGAGAGGGCTGAAGGGGGCCAAGATGGTGGTGGACGTGGTGCAGTGCAACTCCGGGGCCGTCTCAACGCTCAAGAAGGTGCTGCAGTTCGTCTGCGGCAACGCCGTGGTGTGCGAGACCCTCAGGGATGCCCGCAGTGTGGCCTTCGACGGGCCCCACCGTGTGAAGGTCCTTCTCCTGAACTTTGAAGGCACCCTTGTGTATGATGTCCGCTGCAGATGTCCTATGACCACACGTTCTTCCCCCCTGCGCAGACGGTGGCCCTGGACGGCACCCTGTTCACCAAGTCGGGGGAAATCTCGGGGGGCTCCAGCGACCTGCGGACCAAAGCCCGCTGCTGGGACGAGAAGGCCGTGAGGACGCTGAAGGACCGCAAGGACCAGCTGACCGCAGAGCTGCGCGTCAGTCCAACTACTTCTCACCGTTTGTTTTAACGGTTACCCGTTTTCGACGGCCCGTCGCTTATTGATCCAGGATTGGAAGTCCTCACATGCTCAATCACTTTTTGAAGTTGCTGTTCCACCAATTGATCACCAATATGTAAAATACAACGCTCGCTTCTGCTGGATTACGAAACAATGTACGCCATATCGAGAGCAAAACCTGTGTGTATTTGTCTGTGTGTGTGTGTTATACTGTGACAGGGTTTGGTGAAGTCCAGAGCCAAGGAGTATGAGCTGAAGGTGGTCCGGGTCCAGGCCCAGGGGGTCCAGACCAGACTGAAGTACTCGGATAAAGAGCGGGAGGCCGTCCTCCGTGGCAGCATCCCTCACTGCCGGGCGGTATGACCTGAACACCTATGGTCTACTCAGAACTGGACACCAGAAATACATATATATATATGTTTTTATGTAATGTATTTCATGACGATATTAAACTGAATATGAACTGAAGGAGCAGCCCAGTTACGGGCTTGTATGTTTTGCACAAATCAATAAAGCTTTGTTTTGTATTGGCAATGGAGAACCAGGTTCTGTTGGTCTTATCCGCCTCGTTGCCATATTGGTTCTGGTTCTGTCACTGCGCGGGGGAACTGAACGCTGATAGCGTTCCTCTGCAGGAGATCTCCAGCCTGGAGAGTGAGCTGGTCAACCTGGATGCCGAGATTCTGATGCAGCAGGAGGACATGGAGGTGAAGGAGGTGGAGATGAAGAAGATCAGAGTCCAGATGGACCAGGTAGCCGCTCTACGAGAGGAGGAGGGTTCTGTGTGATGGACGCCTGTGATAGGCTAAGCCTACAGTGCTGCATGTCCGTGGCCTGTGTGTTAACGGCATGGTGTGGTTCCTTTCCAAGATGGAGGACCAGGTGTTTGCAGACTTCTGTCAACAGATCGAAGTAGACAACATCAGAGAGTATGAACGGGAGCACCTGAAGCACCAGGCTAAGCTGGACAAGAAACGGTACTTTCTTCCATCTTCTATCGTCTGGTGATATTTAAAATGTCAAGATGACCACAATGTGATGTATCTACTCAACGCTCTATGTCTCTCTCCATCATCTCTCCACCCTCTCCACCATCTCCACCCTCCCCACCACCAGGTTGGAGTTTGAAGGCCAGCGCGGCCGGCTGGCGACCCAGCTGGAGTATGAGCAGGAGCAGGCTGAGAAGCAGCAGGGGAAGCTCAGCCAGCTGCAGGAGACCATGGCTAAGGAGGAGCTCACGGTGGCCCAGCAGGCTAAGGTTAACCCACCACGACACCAACGCAGCCAGGGGGGCGCAGCAAACCACAGCCTACGGTGGCCTACTGATTAAATATTTAACGGTGTAGCTGTTCTAATTGTGGTTCTCCCCACAGGAGGAGGAGAGGCTCCTGGATTTGGTGGAGCAGGGCCAGAGCAAACTCCTGGCGGTCCAGGACCTCCTGCAGGCCAAGAAGCTCCAGATCGGAGACGCTAAGGCCCAGCTGGACCAGGCGACCAAGGCCCTGCAGGAAGCCAGCAGGTTTGGCAGTGAGAAGATCCTCTCGCCTGGTCCTCATTTCAATGGTCTTTGCCTCTGTCCAGTCGTCAATCTATTTGCTTAATAAAAATAATATTCAGGGACTAGTTAGTATACAACATCAACATTCAGGCCATGGTACTGGGTATACAAATAACAGTTCCAAGTGGAGTGGACTCGACGTAAACACTAACCTTTGGGTTAGTGTTTAGATATGGAATTACTGCTGCTGTATGACCTCCCTGCTGTTTGGACCTCCCGCTGATTGGTTCAACCTTCCTGCCGTCGGTCCTCCCTTCTTGGCCTCCTGGCTGCAGGGAGCACGGCAGGCAGCAGAGGTTGCTGGTGACCTCCGAGGTGGCCCTGGAGCAACGACGGCTGGCCAGACACAACCTGCTGCTGGACTGCAAGGTCCAGGGCCTGGGGCTGAACCTGATTTCGGGAGACCTAGCTGACGTCAGCCAAGTGCAGGTAGCGACCTCATGGCGCTCTGCAGGGCTGGTCATTCAACACTGTCATTAAGTCTTCTTTGAATAGGATTGTATTGTCAGCCAAAAATCATGATATTTACTTCTCGTTTCCTGACTAGATTTCATGACCAGACTGAATTACAATCAGAACATATGCCCTAACAATTGTCAAAGTGGGAGATTTGATATGCTTATTAATATCCACTCGTAATGTCCAATTTGTACTGCATCATATTTTCATATTTTCCGAGCGTAAAAATAAGTCAGGCGTTTTTATGAAAACTGACCAATAACAAGCGGCAGATACTTTGGTTGCTAGTAACTGTAAACAAAAAGATCGCATTTTTAAACTGATAACTAATTTTATGCGTTCACTGAACAAAGATTACGGAAATAACATCACAACCATTATTACTAACCCATAGACAGTAAAAGCCACAATCTTTCTGAGGATAGACACAAAAAACGCTAGGTCTGAACACGGCCTAAATCTGCAGAAAAGCTTTTACTGTGAAAGAGGGTCTGTGTCTGAAGAAATACCTTTATGGTGAAATCACCTGTGTGTGGTTCTTGTCAGCCGGATTCAGAGACGGAGAGCTCTGTCCTCACCATGGACATCTATGAGAGAGAGGAGCAGATGGTGATCGACTACTCTAGCCTGGGACCAGAGCACATGGTGAGGGCGGTGTTCATGCTCAGTCCAGGCTCTGCTCATGGGTTTGAAGCATCGCATGAGTCACCTGACGATCAGCAGAATGACCTCTGACTCGTGCTTTGGTTGACCTGTGAGGTCATTGGCTATAGAAAGCGCATTGAGAATCACATCACTGTTATAATTGTGTGCAAACGTGTGTGATTTTGCAGCATGCGATGACGGAACGTCGCATGCAGGCCTATCTGGACACGCTGGAGGAGGAGGTGAGCTCCATGGAGAAGCTGCTGCAGACCACCAGCCCGCCCAACCTCAAAGCCCTGGAGCAGATGAGGGAGGAGGACCGCTTCCACCAGGTGGTCCAAGGTAGGCCCCTTAAGGTCAAACTCAAAAGAACTTACCAGTTAGCTAAATTACCTTCTTTCTTGCCTCTCTGGCACAACCAAGCCTTGAAAATTTGTGATTTTCAAGGCTAGATTGTCATTGGGCTAAATGTATGATTTTCAAGGCTAGGTTTTGAATTGAATTGAATCTTTAATTCAATTCAAAACCTAGCCTTGAAAATGTATGACTCAAACCAGTACTCAAGGGTTTTTGCGCGTTCTTGGTGTCCCAGCCTTCAACTCCAGTTCTGCCGCGGCCAGGCGGTGCAGCCAGGACTTTGAGCGGGTCAAAGCCCAGCGCTTCCGCCTCTTCAACCAGTGCTTCGAGCACGTGGCTGTCGCCATCGACCAGATCTACAAGAGGCTCTGCAGGAACACCAGCGCACAGGTGAAGCATTCGTACAGACTCACACACAGACACCTACCGACTCACACATACCACACGCGCACACACAATGAACACATGTATACGCACAAGTCTGTCCTCTACACACACACACACACACGTTCTCCCTCTGTCTCCAGGCCATCCTGAGTGCGGAGAACCTGGAGGAACCGTACCTGGGCGGCATCAACTACCACTGCGTGGCCCCGGGGAAGAGGTTCATGTCCATGGACAACCTGTCTGGAGGGGAGAAGGCCATCGCTGCCCTGGCCCTGCTGTTCGCCATCCACAGGTCACCAGCACTCTCCACCACGACTCACTTTGACCAGCACTCTGCACCACGACTCACTATCACCAGCACTCTCCACCACGAATCTCTATCACCAGCACTCTGCACCACAACTTACTATCACCAGAACTCACCACCATGACTCACTATCACCAGCACTCACCACCACGACTCACTATCACCAGCACTCTCCAACACGACTCACTATCACCAGCACTCTCCACCACGACTCACTATCACCAGCACTCACCACCACGACTCACTATCACCAGCACTCACCACCACGACTCACTATCACCAGCACTCACCACCATGACTCAGTATCATGACTCGCTTTCACCAGCACTCCACCACGATTCACTATCACCAGCACTCACCACCATGACTCACTATCACCAGCACTCACCACCACGACTCACTATCACGACTCACTATCACCAGCACTCTCCAACACGACTCACTATCACCAGCACTCTCCACCACGACTCACTATCACCAG
>JAOTIX010000139.1:7197789-7210681 GCA_027123715.1 Gaidropsarus macrophthalmus
ACACAGCTAAGAATGTACCAACATGCGTTTCTGGTCCCCGTTGTCATGCCAACACCCAAGAAGTTGCCAAAGCTCCTCAGCGGTTTACCCCCCTCCCTACACACACACACACACACACACACACACACACGCACACACACACGCACACACACAGATCAGGTCCTCTCTATTGGGGTCCAACAACCTCTTTGCTCTCGCTGGTTGAGACAGACACAGACTACTAACTAACTGACACTTACTAACTGACACAGGCTAACTGATTAAAACTAATTGACTATCCAACTTACACAGTAACCAAATAGCTGACTTTAACTGGCTCTACTGGGAGTTTTACAACGTTTATCCAATCCAAAATTAAATGAAATGACTATGAAAGTGTTTCACCCATAATTTGGTTTCCTTGTGATTATGCCAGTATGTAATATATATTCATCAATGATTCACAGATTAGATTAGCAAGCAAGCCTTCTCTTGAAATGCTGCTGAAAACCTTTGTATTCAGCAATGAGAAACAACATGCTGAACTTATTTCAGGCCTTCATGTCATTTTTCCAAATGTTAATTCAACAGCTTGAACATAATAATGTCATCGAGGCAACACAGGTTTCTGGATCTACTTGGATCATAAAAGGTAGGAACTTGGTGGCTGGTTTGTCCAGAAAGTGGACAGATGAAAACATGCATGATAATTTTGATGAACATGAGCATAGTACCGACCTGTGACTGTGATCTTCATAGCCGCCTCCAGAGGGCGGTTGTTGTCAAGGTCTCGACTGAGTTTCAGGTCTCCGTTGTCCTGGTCCAAGAGGAGTAACTTCAGCTCGTTTCCCTCGGCGAAGCCGTAGTGCAACTTGTCGGAAACGTCCGGGTCGTGGGCAGGAACCCTCCCAATCACTCCTGCTGGAAAGGTGTTGGAGCGGTTGGTCACGTAGTTGTTGAAAATGATCTGAAAGTCTTCGAGGACAGGTGGGTTGTCGTTGACGTCCTGCAGGCGGACATGGACGACTGCCCGGCTGACCAGAGGAGCTGAAGTGGCCTGGACTATGAGTGTGTACTCCGTCTGGGTCTCGTAGTCCAGGTCAGTGAGAGCCACCAGGTCCCCAGTGAACATGTCAAGCTGGAAGACTTCCAAGGTGTTCCCATCTACAATCTGGAACAGGATCTGCGCATTGGATCCCTCATCTGGATCAGTGGCAGTGATACGTGCCACGGTGGAACCTAGGGGGCTATTCTCCGGAACGTGGACGATCATCTCCTCCCTGTGGAACACCGGGGCGTTATCGTTGATGTCCAAGACGGAGAGCTGAACGTCCACTAGCGCCCTTAGCGGAGGGACCCCTCTGTCCAGGGCTAGGGCCTTCAGACGGTACAATGCAATGTTCTCCCTGTCCAGCTTCCGGGCTGTTCGGATAATCCCAGAGTAAGGTTCAATGAAGAAGTCTCCGTCACCGTCGTTTCCACCTTGAAAGGTGTAGGTGACTCTTCCATTGGCGCCTGAATCTCTGTCCCCAGCGGAGATCTGGAGTACACTGGTGTGGACTGGAGCGTCTTCCAACACCGCTCCCTGGTAGAGGTCCCGGAGGAACTGAGGTGCATTGTCGTTGGCATCCAGCACGATAATCTCCACATAGGTAGTGTCTGACTTCTGGGGAATGCCGTTGTCGCTGGCGATGATGGCCAGGGTGTATGATGCCTGGTCCTCGTAGTCCATCTCCACCTGGGTGGTGATGGCGCCCGTGTCGGGATGGATCTTGAACTGGGAGACGTTGTCCTCCACAACATAAGTTATACGGGCATTCTCCCCTGTGTCCTCGTCCGTGGCACGAATAATGACCACGGTGGCACCTACCGGCTGTTCCTCGCCCAAGGTCACCTGGTAGTTGGCGCTCTGGAAGACAGGCCGGTGCGTGTTGGCATCGGTTACGTTGATCAACACCTGTATCGTGTCCTGCCAGGTTCCGTCTGAGGCAGTCACCGTCAGGACATACTGCCGCTCCTGCTTGTAGTCCAGGGGGAGTGCCAGGGTTATCAGCCCGCCAGACACCTGGCTGCTGATGGAGAAGCGGTTCCTTGTGTTGCCACTGGCAATCTGGTAGTTCACCATGCTGTTGGCATCACGGTCAACAGCGCTGAGCACTAACACGCTGGCACCCACAGCGGCATCTTCGTTGACTTTAAGGTCGTACAGCCTCTGGGTGAACGTGGGTGTGTTGTCGTTGACGTCCAGCACCGTCACAGCAACGCTTGCAGAGGACGACATGGCTGGAAGCCCATGGTCCACCACCTCCACGCTGAAGGTGTAGAACGTCACTGTTTCCCTGTCCAGCGCCATGGCGACCGTGACCCAGCCTGTGTTGCTGTTGATGGCAAAGGGAAAACCCGGTGTGGTGTCTGTGAGCCGGTACTCCAGACGGGCGTTATCGTCAGAGTCGGCATCGATGGCCTGTATGTGGATGACCGAGAACCCCTCCGCAACGTTCTCCAGCACCGTGGCCTGGAAGGGTGTGCTGACAAACATGGGGGCATTGTCGTTCACATCCTGCACCTTCACCACCACCAGGCCCGTGCTGTTGATCCGCGGTGGACGACCACCGTCCTGCGCCTTGACCCGCAGATGATATTCCCTCATGGCCTCGTAGTCCAGTGGGCTGATGACATCGATCACCCCTGTGGGCGCGTGGATGTGGAACTGGCCCTTCACATTACCACTGACGATGCTATAGTACACCTGGCCATTGGTGCCTTGGTCCGGATCGGCGGCCTGGACCTGGACTACCCTGCTGTTTGCTGAGATGTCCTCTGGAAGCTGGACCACATAGCGCTTCTCGCTGAACTGGGGAGCGTTGTCGTTCTCATCCTCCACCGAGATGTACACGGTTGCGGTGGCACTGCGAGGGCCAGGGTTTTTGCCCTGGTCATTGGCTTTGACAACCAACTGGTACCAGGCTACACTCTCCCGGTCCGGCTTTACTCGGATCTTAACTATACCGTTCCTGCGATCTATCTCGAATGCTGTATTGTCTCCCACACTGTTCACAATGCTATAAATCATGTTAGCATTGGAAGGGGCATCACCGTCGGTGGCTCTGATGGTCAGAACTTCAAACCCGACCTCCACGTTCTCCCGGATGCTAACCCTGTATTCAGTGAGTTCAAACATTGGCGTGTGGTCGTTGGTGTCACTGACCGTGATGGTCAGATAGGCAGTGGCCGAGTGTTTTGGTTTTCCGCTGTACGCGGCGAGAACTTTAAAGACATGCGTGTCCTTGGTCTCCCGGTCCAAGGGGCGTAGGGTGGTGATGCCGCCCGTGTGGGAGTCCATCTGGAAGAAATCATTGGATCTGCTGTCAAACAAGGCCTCCATGTCATACCGGACCCGACTGGCGTCTCCGTTGTCTGAGTCCAGAGCCCTGAGGGTGATGACCCGGGTTCCCGACGGCTCATTCTCCGGCACCGACACGTGGTAGTTGGGCAGTTGAAAGTGAGGTCCGGTGTTGGTGGCCCTCCTGTCCCGCTTGGCCCCCACATTCCCACCGTCAAAACCCCCTTGATGGGGTGGACCGCCTGGCCCGGCCCACACACAGACCCAGTCCACACCCTGTGCCCTGAGCCAAGTATACGGGTGCAGTTCAAAACACAGCCTGGGACAGGTTCTAAAGTTGAACACCCCGCAGAGCAACACCAGCCCTCTATGTCGTATCTTACGTCCATCTACCTCACATGATAATATATGAATGTCGTTGGCATTGCGGATGAAAGGCAACGGACGTGAATATTTAGAAATAATGTCGAACAAAACATGCATCGAGATACAAGAGGTCGGCACCAGATCGGACGAGATGTCGTGTTTTCTCTGATGTTTGACGGGACACTTGTGTCCGTGCAGGAACGGATTGAAGTGGATCAACAGGCGATCATCAGAAGTTCTCGATCGAAGACGCACATAGTGGGGAACTGGGTCGCTTGGTAAGAACGAACAATTTAACTTCACCGAGGGACGAACGATCCCGTATTGTTTTCTGACATTGATGAAGCGGCGCCAGTAATTCGGAATTAAAGTCCGGTCCAACTTATAAAGAACTGATCCAGTGCGTAATGTATCCGTGTACAGGTTCAGGTTAATGCATCCAGAAGAAGACCCGAGTGAAAACGCGACGCAGAGCCAAAGCCAAACAGTTGTAACATCCATGTTCTACAACCATGGTCCGTTGTGTCCCTTTGAGTCCGAGGAACCACCTGCTCTCCGGCCCGGTCGACCGTCTCCTTGGCATGGAGAGATGAGCTTATACACACACGCACGCGCGCGCGCACACACACAAGTTGGACAATTCCACTACAACCCCTGTAGACATTTGCTTCAAAGTACATCATCATTACTATTAATAAATGAAATGGTAGAAAGTTTACTTTAAAGTAATGAATACAACGTAGCTACTGTAACTGTACATTACAATGCAAAACATGTTAAGATCTTCTGCATCTTGAGTGATTTGGTTTTACTCAGATGTGTAGTTTTGCTGTTACACTTTAGTATCCCCACATGTTTTCCATGTATAATGGCAACTTTCACCAGAGGTAGATGGCTCCACCTATAGACTGACTCTAGGACTGCAGAGCAACCGTTAAAGCGATTCGCAGAGGTACAAGTCTCGGCTTACATGAATCATGCGATGACACTCCTAAGCTCCTACCAGTCACGTCACCCAGTCAACAGGACTACCCTGGTTCACTTCCCACAACCAGAGTGGACAGAACCCTGCTTTGACTTCTATGAATCCTGAAAGTTTCTTGCATACTTACTAGGTGGAACTCAACCCTACACTGCGACTTGGATGCTTTTTTACACACAAAATAAGAACATTTTGCAAACATTTGCAGTTAAATTAAAGACTTGATTTATTCAGACTACACAGTGAAATACAAGTACACATTTGATTGAGAATAAAAAGGTTCAGGACTCCAGTTCTTACTATGAACAACAATCCTGGAGCGACCAACAGTAGCACTGATCTCAATTCTCTTTATAGTCACCAGCAGTTGTTCTTATTGTGTAACGTTGAAACTTTAAAACATAAAGTACCTCCTAATGGAAACTGTTCTTCAGAAGGTACACAGGTTCAAATGAACCGCCTCAGTGTTCAGAAACACAACCCAACAAACATTTTGTTGTGAACATTGTCCTGCCTCAACCGGATAAGGCATTAAGATTCTTGGCATCATTTTGCTCCCATTTCATCTGTAATGAAATACAACTCTATAAAATATGATTTGAAACAAACAAAGAAATACATATCAGGCAGAGCCAGCCTATCAGGGACCTAGCATGCGTGTCTCAACAGGAGCTAGGTACCAGGACTAGCTTGGCAGGAGGCGGGCAGCAGGGCCAGCTCAGTAGACCAGAAGGCTAACAGGGCATGTAGCGCTGCTAGATCAGAAGGAGATGTTGACGAGGACTCCAGTGGCGCCCTTCTTTTCTTCTGGACTCCATTTGATGAGCGGGGAACTCAGGTCGATGAGCTGGGGAACAAAACACAATTTACACTACACTGAGAACACTCAACCCAGCCAGCAGAACACCAACGCTAACTACACCAACACCAGCCTGTGGAACACCAGCCTGAGCTCGATAACACTGACCCCCAGAACACTTGTGCTCAGTGAACAACCTAACACAACTCTAACCGTTGGTGAGTAACCCCAAAGTACCAAGCCCCCAAACACTCAACCCTGAACACTGACCCCAGCTACAATCTCATTAACCCTAGAAGACTAACCTTAGGACGCCATCCCCAGGACACTTAGCATAAAGTGTGCAGCGTAAAACACTGGCCCTACTTCACTTATGTTAGGGCACCATCCCAAGCACAGGAATTATTAATAATTATAACGAGATGAGCCTGCTGAGGGAGTCGCCTACCTCCCCTCTACTGGGATTGGAGGTGTTGGTTCGGACCAGGTCCGGGGTGTTGGATAGGTCGATGAGCAGCTTCTCATCCAGATGAAGACCTGGAGCAGGAACGTCCACTAGCTGACACTGGAATACAAACATACTGGTTATATTGGAAATGCACACATATTGCACACATGCGTACACTTGGAATCAGGAACTAGCCTTGACCCACCCACCCCAAGACATGCTACCTCCAGAACATCCTGGCTCTTGTTGTGCTGCACGGTGGCATGGTCCTCAGCAGACTGAAGTTCCATCAGGTCCGTCTGGTTCTCCTTCTCCTCTTCTTGGTTCCCCTCTTTCTCCCCGTTCTCTTTGATTTTCTGGTTCTTGGGGCTGGGCTCTCCTGGTCCCTTGCTTATGAGCGGTGGGCTTGGGGGCCCCTGGGGGCCATCCAGACCAGGGGCCGGTTCCACATCCTCCAGGGAGAAGGGCGGGATCACTGAGGCGATGCACTGCTCCATGTCTCCCCCTGCTGGAGCCCTGCTGGAATCACAGGGTCCGACTTATTACCCATCTACGGTGTCATCTGCTGAGCAACCTGCTTCACCCAACCCGTGTGTCTGCTTCCCCTTTCCTCCCACAGTGGGACGTCCTACCAGGCCGGCCGGGCGATGCGCGAGAGGCTCCTGGGTGTCATGGTGGGGATGAAGGAAAGTCTGCGACCGCTGGGCGTGGGAAGGCCAGAGCGCTGCTGCTTCTGCTGCAACGCTGCTGTAGAGGCGGATGAGGACGGTGTAGCGGGCAGCTCCACCGGGCCCTGAGGGAGGCTGTAGGGTCACAAAAGGTTAATAAGCCCGCACACACACATGTCCACACACTTCACAACACACCTACAGCACACATACCACAATACTCTCACACAGCGCACACCTTAACCCTCACCTGTCCACACTGCAAGTGGAGAGCAGCCTCTTTGAATTTATGACTCGAGGGCCGTCGGGGGACACACCTGAAAAGAACACATCTGGACCAGTTAAAACACCTGGAACAATCCACACTCCTGGACCAATTGACACCCTTGGACCACTTCAAAAATCTGGACCAATCTACACACCTGGGCCAATATCCAATTCAATTTGTATTTTTCAGAATCAAATACCTAGTTCTCCATGTTTACATTATGTGTTTACATTGACATGTTTTGTAGTAATCTTTACATGTCATGTCATGTAATAATCTTAATGTTTACATGGGGTTTCACCCACTCACCCTCCGAGGTGGTGTGTCTCAGGTGTCTAGGTGTGGCCACCATGGGGGTCACCAGGGCCTTGGGCTTGGCCCTAGACCCTATCTGCTGATGGGGCTTGGAGGAGGCCAGGCTGGGCTTGGATGAGGAGGAGGAACCCAGGCTGGGCTTGGATGAAGAACCCAGGCTCGGCTTTGAGGAGGAGGCCAGGCTGAGCCTGGAGGAACCCAGGCTGGGCCTTGAGGAGCTGAGCTTCTCCATCTGCCTCTTTGCGGGGGTGAGGGTGCGTGGGGTGCTGGGCTCCGTGCGCTTCACGGGGGTGGACCTGCCTGACGAGGTGGAGAGGGAGCGTTGAGCAGCAGAGGTGGTGGGCTCAGCAGCTTTACCGTACAGCATGGAGCGCCGGGTCCTGGTGGCGCCCGGGGGATTGATCAGGGAGCCGCTGGGTTTTCCTGGAACCAGAAAATCATGTGGTTGCTAAATATTTTTCGTGCCTGCCAATCAGAAATATTTTGTTTACATAAATGCACCAGTATCAGAATGTAGTTGTACTGGGCACTCCCAGTAAAACCAGTTGGAAATATCTTTACCAGTGGGAGGGACAGAGAGGCTGGAGTTCAAGCAAGACAGGGAGGGAGCGGAGGTGTGTCTCCTAGTCTCTAACCCCTTCCTGCTATTGGTTGGCGGGGCGCGGGCGCACTTCCCCTGCAGGCTACCGTCGAGGGAGCAGTCGCTGCTGTCTGACGCGATGCTGGCCTTGTCAGAGAGGAGGTCCTCACATGATCCCCGTCTGATGGACCGCCTCTGCAGCCCCACTGCACTCTGGGAACAGAGAGCGAGGCCGCGGGATGACTTTGGGTCATATCACTTACACGGTTCAGGAAGTAAGGAACCAAACCAGTCCTACCTTTCCTGGGGGGGCCAAACGGCCAGGGCGGTCCACAGGCCCGGAGCGCTGGGCGCTGCTCAGGGTGCTGGGGGC
The DNA here is from genome assembly GCA_027123715.1 of Gaidropsarus macrophthalmus. Lineage (NCBI taxonomy): Eukaryota > Metazoa > Chordata > Actinopteri > Gadiformes > Gaidropsaridae > Gaidropsarus > Gaidropsarus macrophthalmus. The sequence continues at coordinate 7,205,911 of JAOTIX010000139.1, forward strand.
CGGCGGCTTGTTGGGCAGCACCCCCAGACCGGTCTTCCCCCTGAGGGACATCCGGGTCTGGGTTCTGATCTTGGGGCCGGCAGGGCTTGAGGTGCTGAGCCGTGTCCTGGGTCGGGCGGCGTTGGGGGGTGGTGGGCGGGGCTGCAGGGCCGGGGGTAGCAGCTTCATGGGGCTGTCCCGCACGCAGAACGTCTCCCGCTTAATGGGGCTGAGGGGGGTGCTGGGCGGGGGCAGGCTCATCAGGCCCAGCTTGTCCCTGGGGTCCTGGACAAACTGCTCATCAGGTGGACCCCGGTTTGAGCCCCGGCCATTTGTAAGGCTTGTGTCTCCTCCTCCCTCGACCCCCTCTTGCCGACTGTCTTCCAGCCTGCTGGCGAGGCTCTGGGCCTCCTTACGGATGCTCTCGAAGCTCTCCCCCAGCAGGGGGCTCCAGCTGGGCTCCTCTGTGCCAGACACACCGCTGCTCAGGGTAGGCTTTGCTTCCACACACCCCCCTGCCTCACTCTGCTGCGGTGGGCCCACAAAGACCTCATCCTCCTCTTCTTTGGAACTGGATGGAGGATACAGGAACGACGTTGAAAAGGATTTAGACAACTTTAGACAACTGTAGGACGCAGTCAAACTGACTCAAAAGCTTACTCAAAAAAGTGTTGCCATGTGACTTCCAATAAAACAAATAAAGGTCATTAGTAATGTAAATGTAAATGAGGACATATAAGCAGCATGATACAGATACCTTGCAGGTGAAAGAGTTATGTCAAAGTCAAACTTCTCGTCCGCCAAGGAGAAATAGTCATCTAAACGTAAAGGCACACAGCAACACATGTTCATGTTATGTTATGAGAGGGTTAATAACGCCATCCAACAGACGAGATAAATAACAGCAGAATTGTCTGTTGCGTTAAAAGTTAAATACTTTACCAGCCTGAAGAACATCCATCCTCCATCCAAGAGTCAGCAGTTTATATTCAACCTGAAATTCACCATCACTTTAACACCTCTTAAATGAACTAGGATTACATAGAGTTATTCCTCAACATGAACACGTTATTTCACCCACGTTAACTCATGAATAAATCACGATCACTCCTATTCAACTGTAAAACGTGAAGATGACGACACAGCTGCAATACTATGACTGAATCCCGTCTTTCTAAACGACATAGCGTGCCAGTGTGTACAGAACGATCTACCTGCATGCCCACGGTTTCATTGGTTAATACTTGGTCCACTAATCTTAGTTGTACGCGTCAAGCTGATGTACGTGAACGTGATCTCTTGATAATTTGGTCAATCGATTTGTCTCGCATCGATATACATAATGGATGAGACATGCTGAATGATTACATTTAGGAAGAACTAACCTTATGTTGTTGTAAACCTAGTGGTAAAAGACGTTTATTTCGACACGGCCAGACTTCAGAATGTTTTTCGAAAACACCAAGCTGAGGATATTTCAAATTATGTTGGTTCCGGATCAGGTGACAATCGACGCGCTTTTCGATTGGTTAGAAGTTCGGGTTCCGGAAGTGGTGGGAAATGTAGTTCTCAATCTTAACCCCAGCGGTGAGTAACTGTCTCTCGTTCTGCCCTGACAGTAGTTATCAATTTTTGCTATATAAATGTTTTGTAGTGATACATTCGTTTTTAGGTAATGTGACAGCATTCATCGATTCATCATTTATCATTAATAATCAATTAACACCAGTGTTTGCAAACGGAGAAATGGCCGACCCTGAAAGCGTTTCAAATGATTCCAATCAAATTAAACCAAATTAGCTTTATTATTGAAGGTTATCTAAATATCTGTTATATTTAACTCCAAAAAATCTGACAGCTCAACAAATTTCCAAAATTGCAACATCCACATACCAACACTTTAAACATACAATATCAACGATATTAGCAAACGACATTAGCTCACACACCTCACATTATCCTACAAAATTCTGATATAGTAAAAAAAAACTAAATAAAACAACTTTTGTTAACACTTTTGAAGACCATATTTGCAATGCATTACAAGGACACTTGTTGCAATATAACGTGCATTTATAACAAGTTAAATTGCTTTGGCAATAGTCCTACCCCAGCGTTTCTAACTATGATGTCAGAAGTGAACTCCACAACTATGGCTTTGAGTTGAGCTTTATGATGATGATGAATTAAAGGCGGTCAAGCTATTGTTAAAAGCATCGTTTCTCATTTTAAATGTCCTTCTAATGCATTTAATTATGGCCTTTCTAGAACAGGTCAGCAAAGGAAGTTCTATCATATGGGAAACTGACATCAGAACGTATTAGTGGAATCCTTTCAAGTGTGAAACTATACCAAGTCTATTTCCGGTTAGAACAGAAATCGAATTTCCATTTGAATGATGGTAATTCTTTACATTAACTTGAAGAAGCACTTTCAGATATCTGCCACGAATAAGAGACGGTACGAAGAAAGGTCTTTGGTAAGGATAGCCATTACATCTAGAACAGGTTCTCAGTGTACTACAGTAACTGTAGAGCGAATCAGTCCTACAATCTGGACTTGCTGTGTGAAGTGAGCTGAAGGTCTTAAGTTGAGCTTTCTGCCATTTTGCGTGTCTAGGCTAGTAGATATAAACATTCAAACCACCTTGAACACAAAGGGACAGAGAGGTATCGTAGGACTATACTGGTCCACATTCTTCTGTCTCTATTCTTTATTTCAATGTTTGATCTCCATCCTTGAAACTACTCAAATCTACCAAAAGGTTTAACAAATCGTTTAAATCTAACCAAATAGTTGATTTGCTACTTTTAAAAACACAAACATTCATTACATCACCTGACATTTTCATTATTTAACTATTTAACTTATTATTCAATAATGAATATTGAATAATAATTAACGTGGTCCACAGTGACGTTCTCATGGACCTAACAATAAGGGGGTCACTGCTGGTTAGGAACGGAGAGTGTGAGGGTGAGGAAGGGTAGAGGAAGGTCTGAGAGGATGAGGAAGGTTTCTGTAAACAACCCCCCAACCCAACATGGTTTCACCAGCACTAACAGGAGGTAGCCCCCCAACCCAACATGGTTTCACCAGCACTAACAGGAGGTAGCCCCCCAACCCAACATGGTTTCACCAGCACTAACAGGAGGTAGCCCCCCAACCCCACATGGTTTCACCAGCACTAACAGGAGGTAGGTAGGAGGCCCAGGGATTTGTACTCTTTAACGCCCTACGGAAATCTGGTTCCCAACTTCATTTTGTTTGACTTTCTTCTTCTTTTCTAGCAGTAAATAAATAAAATACAACAAATACAATATAATATAAGAAAACATTTTAGTTTAAGGGTTCCTGTGTTTGAATTCCAACCTTCCTTTGTTCACATTTTTCCCAATTGATTCTTTTAAAGTAAATCCCTTCGGTTGTTTTCCATTTCCTGGTTGTTGTCTCCGCCTGACTGATCACAGTTGAAGCTCACACAAAACCACCAGAACACAATCCCAACAAGAGTAAAAACAAACAGTTTGGTTTACCCCAATGGGGAACAATCCAAACGTCGAGGGGGCGTTCCTATTGGCTGGCTCAGTATTGTCATCACTGACTCCGCCCCCATGTGGGCGGACATGTCTCCTCAGAGGGAGGTCTCCAGACTGTGGAGGGGACTCCCAGGGCATGGGGAGGGGCCTGAGGAGGAGGCAGTGGGAGAGGCCCCGAGGTGCATTGGGATGATCCTCTCCAAGGCGTTGTTGTTGTTCTGATTGGGTGACGCCAGTGAATGGGGCGGGGCCACGGAGTTGCGCTTGGTCGGCGCGTCGTCATCCTCGCCGTCATTGTCGTCTATGAGCGGGATGTGGGGCTCTGAGTCCTCGATGCGGAACTCGGGGTGGGTCATGAAGTTGTGGATGGAGCTGCGGGACTCCGGTGTCTCCAGGCCCTCATAGGGAGACATGGTGTCCCTGAAGGCATTCACCACCCGGATCTGAAGAGGAGCACACAGCAGACCTGAGACTTTGATCTTCACACACCTAGACGATACACTTAAACTCACGATACGATGCACCTCCATATGCCAGGGTCACGATACCATACTGCGTAATTACAACTCATTTATCTTTGTTTGAGTTGCACACAGGGAAACCCGAGTTCTGTCATCAGTGTCTGGTCTACAAAAACTACAAAAGAAAATCTAGCTCAAACATTTCTACTTCAATCCCTCACTCCTTCTCTCAGACACACATCTCTCTCTCTCTCTCTCTCTCTCTCTCTCTCTCTCTGTCTCTGTCTCTCTCTCTCTCTGTCTCTGTCTCTCGCTCTCTCTCTCTCTCTGTCTCTGTCTCTGTCTCTCTCTCTCTCTCTCTCTCCCTCTCTGTCTCTGTCTCTCTCTCTGTCTCTCTCTCTCTCTGTCTCTCTCTCTCTCTCTCTGTCTCTCTCTCTCTCTCTGTCTCTCTCTCTCTGTGCGTGTTGTGTGAGTGCGATTGCTGGCCGCGGAGCCACGAACTACTGTGTTCTACTTTTTCTCTATCCTTTTCTATCTTTTTGTACTTTTTTTTAACATTTTTTTCTTCTTTATTAAGGGTTTGTTCTGTTGGAGTTAGTATAACTTATACGGTGTAGGTTTTTCGTTGGTGGTCTTTCCACCTGGGCGTCTGCCTCACATGTGTGTGGTTGCAGCCGCCCAAGACATGGAGAGCTTCGAAAAACTTACGCGGCGTCATGCTGTTAAAATAGCATCGACTTCCAGTGTGGAAGTTTGTAGTTTAGCTGCAGGAGATGTTATAGGGCATGACAA
>JAOTIX010000139.1:7438549-7452499 GCA_027123715.1 Gaidropsarus macrophthalmus
AGGAAGTGAGGAAATGCTGAGTGTTGTGGTGACAGGAAGTGAGGTAATGCTGAGTGTTGTGGTGACAGGAAGTGAGGCCAGGAGATGTGATGCAGAAGAAGAATATGTGGGAGGGCATCCGAGACACCGAGAGGACCACAACATCTGGAGTGAGGACACACACACACACACACACACACAGTCACACACACACACAGTCACAGTCACACTCACACACACACACAGTCACAGTCACACTCACACACACACACAGTCACACTCACACAGACACACATACACACACACACACACACACACACACACAGTCACACTCACACAGACACACTCACATAGTCATAGTCACATACACACACACACACACACACACACACAGTCACACAAACACACTCACACAGTCACACAGTCACACACACACACATACAGTCACACAGACACACTCACATAGTCATAGTCACATACACACAACCACACACGTAGTTACACACACACACGTTATTTGATATTTTGTCAATATTCTGAAATCTGCCCTCGTCCGGAATATTAAAATCCTTTTTTCTTCAAATGTTGCGTTTTGTAGGACACTTCTGGAAAAAAGTTCAAGTTTGTGGTGACTGGCCACGGAAAATACCAGAAGCTCTAGTGACGGTAAGTTCTCTCACAACACTGACTTGCCAGTTAACAATAGTTACTATGTTGAACTTGTAATATTTGGTCTAAATTACCCCAGATTAAGTCACTGATTCATATTATGTGCAACGCTATTCTACTTTTTACAATAAAAAAGATACAATTTATTATTATTCATGACTATTTAGAATGACTTCCTGTCCAATTGCTCTCCCTTCACATATCCACCCCACACAATGACGTTAGCCGTGTCCTAGTGAAAAACCTTTAATACACAATGCTTCTTCACCTGGCACAAGGAGTGGATATAAAAACACATTCAGGCGGTCCTCATCTGGAGAGAGGAGCTCAGGATCTGGGTTCTGTTGCTGTGTTCCTCTGCTCAGGTTCAAGGTTCATTGAGCCAACTTCTCTTCAGACTCCTGATCAATAAATCACCAACCAACTCCTTTCCCCTTGGCGCCACTTACTGGATACAATCTGTCTTCACCTCAAACCCCTTCATTTCAAAACCATTCATATTGAAAAAAGTGAATATTTATATCACCGCTCTCTGAAAGCTACTTGCTAACTAGCTAGCTGCTAGTGCGTTTGTAAACGGTGCATGGACGGTTCTATCAAATCGTGCTTCTTTTGCTGCTGCTTTTCAAACTTTTGTAATATCTTGATTTTCTTAGTTTCATTTGGATTTCTTAATCTTTCTCAGCATAAGCTAAGTCTTAGCATTTTAAAAGCCTATCAGTAGCAAGAATTAGCCATTAGCAAAGACTCAGCATTAAGTCATTCTTACATTCACAAAGACTTAGCATTAGGTAATTCCTCCTACCACTAAGGATGCCTAACCACCAGCCATGATATCATCTCACAATTGGATCCATTCTAACTATTAGCAAACCATGAATGAAACCATACTATTTCTGAAGCACTTATTGCAAAGCCTGACGAATGGCGAATCCTTACCATGAGCAAAGCATTAGCATCTTCAGTGTAGGCAAAGCCTGAGCATTGGCATACCCTCACTGTTTGCTCTCACCACACCTTAGCATTAGAAAAGCTACCGGTTAACAAAACCTCACCTAAATGAAGATACAAAGCTAACTGTGATATCAATAATTAGCACCATTATTTAACACACGATCATACATGATAAAAGACTTTGGCTTCTCACCCTGGTATGCACAAGTCAGAAGACTTTGCAGCAATATGAGAAGTAGCCAACTTTACAATGTCTACTGAGCAAATAACTTTCAATCTTAATAATGAAATATTTACTGGGACATTGAAGTTGTGAAATCAATATTTTTGAATAATATTTTGAACACAGTATTGGTGTGAAAAAGATTCCTATGCTATGCATACGTTTTTTAAAAGTCTAAGCACTTTACACGGTGAATTCATCTTTCAGCGTCTGATCAATTATTCAATCAATGATAACTTTAGAGGAGCTGTTAAATAACATAAAATACAGGATTTTAAGACAACCTAAGGGATTATTTATCCTTGGACAAGGATCAGAACAGCTGAACCCAGATACAACAGGATGCATTTCAAGTATAAAGTTTGGCACTAATTGTCTACTTTACGGATACAACAGATACTAAAAACGTCCTGTACATATATTTTATTACTAACCATCTACGTCACCTGTACACAGAACATTGAGACACAGATGTTTGTATTGGTTATCTTTACTCTCCAGTCTGAGCATATTCTTAAGAAACGATGAAGCCTCTGGCGGTTCTGTTAAAGTCTTTTGGTTCTTCCTCTTTGTTCTTGCGACCGATCAGACCCATCTCGAACACGGTGGAGATCTTGGTGAGTGGCCTTGATGCCGCTTCCCTTAATTTCTTGGCATCAAACTTGGGGCTGAAGAGCAGGATGGGGAGCCGATGGGCAAAGGCTGGAATATCCTTGGGCTCGTCCTTTGTTCCCTCCTCTTTCTTCTCCTCCTCGCTCTTGTTCAGCTCAATCTGGTGCATGATGTTTTCCTTTGTGGAGAACATCTGGAAGAGGACAGCATCCCACATCATGGCTCCCTTAGGAGCATCTTTGCTCGATGTTTCACTGTTGCTCTGAGGTTGTCCCTCGGAGGGTTCAGCCTCGGCCACAACCTTCCCTCCATCCTCCTCCTTCTTCTCCTCCTTCTCTTCCTTCCCCTCAGGGAACCTGGGCTCCTCTTGCTCTACCACCATGTGCTTCTTTAGGCGGGACCATCCGCTCAGTTTGGACTTCATTCCCTTTGGTTTTCCAACAAGTTTCAGTAGAACCTGCGCCGCGTCAGCCGCTTCCTGGCTGTCTGGTTCGGCTGCAGGTTTGTCATCTTTTCCTTTGCTAGGTGTTGAGTCAGCAGAAGCTACAGCAGGGAGGCCAGGTGCCGAGCCTTCTCGTGTTGGAGGGACGCCTGGCTTTGGGTCCTGGGTCCTTGTGACCCAGAAACCCCCTGCCGCTGCTTTCTGAGCTGAGGACATAGTTTTTGTCTCCAGTGAAACAGCTGGAGCTTCTGTTTGTTTCTGAAGACTTTTGTCTTCGGTTTTACTTGCTGAGGTGGCTGAAGAATTTTTTGCTTGATTCTCTAGTTCGGTCACCTCAGGACATATCTTGTTCACAGGAGTTTTCATTTCTGGTTTGTCTGCTTTTGCTGGTTTGGTGGTACTGGTGCCCTGTGACATTGTTTTTGCAGACACTGTTGTAAGGACGGCGGCTGTGGCTTGCTGTGTTGACACTGGTTCTGGGATGTCTGATGCTTGGGAAACGACAATAGTTGGAATCTGGATAGCTGGCAGTCTGGACGACACCTCCACCTCTGCCATCTTTCCAGAAGGTTCTCCACCTTCAGACACCTCAGCAGCCACAGTCTTTGTTGTTACAGAAGTTATTAGGGTTGCTGGTTCGGTTTTCTCTGACATTACGTGTGTGGTCTGAAGCTCTTGTTGAGTGGACTTTGCCCCAGATAAACCGAACGCTGGAGTGTAGCACTGGATCCCACCGTGAGCAACGTACTCGGCTGGCGTCAAGCCCCGGTACAAAGACCTGGAACCCCCATGGGTTGGTGTCTTGGGTCTCTGAGATACAGGGGCTCCATAAGTAGTCCGTGGGGGCTCTGGTCTCGGAAACCCAGGTGCTGTTCTCCCAAGTGGAGGCCCCTGGGTGCTGGGGGGGGCCTGGGTGCTGGGGGGGCCCTTGATGCTGGAGGGCCCCTGGGTGCTTTGGGGGCCCTGGGTGCTTGGCGGTTGGGGCCTCTGGGTGGCCGTTGGTTTTGGTGCTTCATATGTGGGTGTTCTGGGCCTCGGGGAACCAGAGGTAGTTATCTGTGCTTCGGACAGTGGGGAAGGCAGAGTTTCAGACTTTGGCTGACTTGGTGCAGCAGCAGGGATCTCCTGTTGTGCTTTCTCAGCAACAGAAGGCATAGACTTTGTTTTAAAGATGGATGGCTCTACCGGGGTAAATCTTGAATGAATTTCCCCATCTGGAGTAAATGCATCATTCTTCTGGACACTTTGCGGAGTTGACACACTCGTTTGGACAGCCGTCTGAGTCTTCCTCTCTGAGTCTACTGGGATTGGTGACACACAAAACAAAAGAGGATTAGGTCTCGATATTTCAAAGACGGGTGTTTTTGCGCGAGCCCCTTGGTATGAAGGTGTTTTGGGCCGTCCAGAGAGATTTCTTGAAGTCTGAAACTCGTAAGTTGGTGTTTTAGCCCGTTGAACCTCAGTTGTTGTTGGGAGCAATTTAGTTTTAGTTTTCTGAGTTTCATCATCCTTGCTGATGTCTGTCCGGGGTGGGGAGGCCCTGGTGATCTCAGTGGTTGGCGTTTTCCTCCCAGAATCTGGGCCCGGTGAACTGGCCTGACTCACAATATTCACAGCATGCCAGATTTCTCTGGTTGGAGTCAAACCCCTCTTGACCTCGGCTGTTGGCGTCGGCCCTTGTCTTATTTCTATGGTGGGCGTTTTACTGCGTGGCCCCGTTGTGCCGATGGAGGTCAGCTCCGCCGTATCGAATACCGGCGGTGTTCTGGACGACTCGTAGAAAGATGTGTTTGCAGTGTACATCCGAATCTGAGGAACTTCAAACATGGGTTTAGGAGATCTTGATGCTTCGTTTGCTTTGAAGTTCGGCCGAGGACTCTTTGGTTTAGCAAACGAGGTCAACACCGTGAGTGGTTTCATCACCACCTGATTCCCGGAGTAGGGCGCCAGATGTGGACTAAAACCGGAGTAGGGGACTGACACTGGCCCGGGACCAGAGTATCGAACTGGAACCGGACTTGGAGATCTGTTCACACCCGACATCCCTCCAGGCTGACTCTGGACAGAACCCGCAGGCAGCAGTGTTACTTGAAGTGCTGGTATCGGGATCTCCAGCTTAAAAGTCGGTTCTGATTCTACTGCCTTGCTCAACATTGCCGGGGGCGGGACTATCAGAGGGGGAGGAGTGGTTGCGACCGACATGGCCTGTTGCGGCGACGAGACTGTCAGCGTCGTCGGCGAGTCTGGGAAGAAGATGGCCGACTGGCCCCACCCCGCCCTCTGGGGGTAGGGGGACGCCACATGCTGGTACAGGGGCCGCACACTGAAGCGTGGGGGGGGCTGCAACGGGCCCCGTAGGGGGGTCTCTGGGGTCCTGGGTGGGGTGGAGTGGTCGCTGTGCTCCAGGTCCGGACTGGCCTCGTCGACCGGGGACAGGCTGGAGCGGAAGGTGGCGGCGGCCTGGGCGGCCTGGGCCGACACCTTCTTCTTTGCGTTCCTCTTGAGGAGCTTCTGCAGCCGGGCGTTGTCCTTCCCTGGCTTGGGAGGCAGCGGGGGCGGGTAGCGCTGGGGCAGCAGGCCCAGCGTGGGGTGGTAGCTCGTGAAACTGGCAGCCATGTTGGCCTCGATCCCCTAGGGACAAAAGAAGGAAAAGGATGTCAGGAACACTGCGAGAGCCAATCACAGGAGGGTTACAATAAGGGTTGGCCAATCACAGGAGGGTTACCATAAGATGGCTAATGACCACAGGGTTAGGAATGATGTCTGGGTATGAATGATTGATTCATTGATGTTTTGTGTCCTTGTGTTTCAGATGCATCCCATCATGACTGAGGGCCTGTCGTCATGCCAACTGACCAAACAACCAATCAAAAGAGGGTCTATCTCCAATACTCCTTTTTCTTCCTTGGTCTGACCCAAACTCAGTTAATTAACCTCCTGGTCAACTGTATTTATGTCTGCTTTGCTTTGATTCATTTTTCTTAATTCCTCTGGAATATGTAGGTGTGTATTTTTCACACATCTGTTCAAGAGTCATGTATAATGTAAAGAATGTTTACATTTGGCAGTCCTAAAGGACAGTAATTCAGCCATGGTTTTGGATCGTTGAAGTACTGTACGGATTATCTGCAACAAGGACACTCGCCGTATTTCAACATTCAGAACCACAAACTTTCTTCCCCAAGTTTTCATTTCAAGGACTTTGATTGAACCATTACTCTCTTATGTAACATTATTTTTGTGGACACTTTGAAACCTGTGCTATTTTGTTTATTGTTGTGCTGTGCTTGTACCTTGAATACTTTTTAGTAAGATATGTTGTAAGTGATTTTAACCTCCTCTTAAATAAACTGTTATACTTGTACTTGGGTCAGTTGCGCTGTGGACCTGATGGACCCGTTTGTAGGCTGCAGTAGATGTTGGTCTAAAACTGGTCTGGAAATGAGTGAACAGCTGGTGCAGAGGAGGTTCCTGAGCTAATTATATCCTGGGAGGCCGTGCTGAGAGGGCCAGCCAGTCGCATGCCTCCTATTCCAGGGCTGGCCTCTAATTGGCTGCAATGTTTCAGAAGATGATTTGGGTTGAAGATGTGTATCTTGGTGAGCTTGAGAGAACCTGGAACTGTGGGAGAACCCTGAGAGTCCTCACACACACTTTGTCTATCAGGGTTTATAAACGGTTACCCTGAGCTTTGCAGGAAACCAAGTTCTTTATGGGTCAGCTTCACGTTACACTCAGCTGTTCTGCATACACATCATGCTCCCTTTACTACCCTGTCTCTCTCTGTCTCTCTCTCTGTCTCTCTCTCTCTCTCTCTGTCGCTCTCTCTCTCTCTCTCTCTCTCGATCAAGAAAGAATTTCAACGTTTGGCAGGAGACATGAATCTCTGATCTCGTCCTGGTCCCAGCAGTATTATGAATGTATGTGACTGTAGTGTTCATGATGACGCCTTCCTTAGGGTCGGGCCGGGCATTGAACCGGTGACCTGCTGTGTGAGAGGGGGGCCGGCCTTTTAAGGGCCTGCTAGGATTGGCTCCTGGTGCCGCTCCAGCAGAAGAGGAATGGGTAAGAATAGATGTGTCACAAAATAACCTGCTACAATGGACACACACACGCACACACACACACACACACACATCCACTGCTATCAGACACATACTCATAACACACACATCCACCCCTATCAAACACACACATCCACTGCTATCACACACGCACACACACACTCATAACACACACATTCACTGCTATCACACACACCTACTCATACCACACGCACACACATTCCTGCACACGCAAACCAAAGCATATCAAACACACATGCACACCCACACACATACACACACGATCAAGTGACTCACCAGGTAAAAGTGGTTTAGAATAAGAGCATTAAGTGACCCGCCAGGTAAAGGTGGTTTAGAACACGAGCATTAAGTGACCCGCCAGGTAAAAGTGGTTTAGAATAAGAGCATTGATTGACTCACCAGGTGAAAGTACTTTGTGAGGAGGTCCGCTGTTCCAGGGTGCCTGAGCAGAGCAAAAGAAAACCAATGTATTCTCACATTTTCAAGCTTGTGATGATCATCTCACAGCTCCTAATTCCCGCTCCCTAACCTTTCTGTCAGCTGTTTGTTTCCCCGGGCTAGCGTAGCCCTGTGAGGCTAATGGTTAGCATTGCTCAACACCCACCTCGGGTGGTCCAGGTCCCCCCCGCTACTTTCTGCCCTGACGGGGGGGCAACAGCCTCCTATGGGGAGGGGGGGGGGGGAGGGCGGAGGGTGTCCTAGCCCCCCAGCCCCCCACGGAGCTGCCCCAGCTCTGGCTCCTAGGGATCCCGGGACCTAGTGCAGGACAGGCGGCATGTGCTTTACCTGAGAGTGGAGAGCTGGTCCTGGGGCTGCTGCTGGGTCCCAGCCCGCTGTCTCACAGCCGCACGGTCATCCTGTCGCCCCCCGTCCTGCAAATGGCAGAACGCGTCTCCATGCCGCGTTAAAAATAAACCCTGAGCTTGGAGCGCTGGGCTCCGTGTGCGTAGCGGCCGCAGGGCCTTAGGTTTCACCAGCGCCTTGCTTTAAAGTGTCGGACTGGCGCCCTCTGCTGGCGGCGCTGGGAGAGGTGGTGGGTGGGGGGGGGGTCATTCTGCTCAGGTCTGAAACCCTGGGTCTCTGTGCCCTGGGTCTCTGTGCCCTGGGTCTCTAAGTCCTGGGTCTCTAAGTTCTGGGTCTTTAAGTCCTGGGTCTCTAAGTCCTCGGTCTCTAAGTCCTGGGTCTCTAAGTCCTCGGTCTCTAAGTCCTGGATCTCTAAGTCCTGGGTCTCTAAGTCCTGGGTCTCTAAGTCCTCGGTCTCTAAGTCCTGGGTCTTTAAGTCCTGGGTCCCTAAGTCCTCGGTCTCTAAGTCCTGGGTCTCTAAGTCCTGGGTCTCTAAGTCCTGGGTCTCTAAGTCCTGGGTCTTTAAGTCCTGGGTCTTTAAGTCCTGGGTCTCTAAGTCCTGGGTCTCTAAGTCCTGGGTCTCTAAGTCCTCGGCCTCTAAGTCCTGGGTCTCTAAGTCCTCGGTCTCTAAGTCCTGGGTCTCTAAGTCCTGGGTCTCTAAGTCCTCGGTCTCTAAGTCCTGGGTCTCTAAGTCCTGGGTCTCTAAGTCCTCGGTCTCTAAGTCCTGGGTCTTTAAGTCCTGGGTCTCTGTCCTTTCAGTCATAGCTCTGCATCTGCAATTGGATGAGTGTCCAACCTCACTGCTTATTTGGATCGTTATCATGTGAGGAACATGACATTGTGCAAATAACCATATTTCATCCTATATGTACCTTCTGAACCTGTATATGTACCTTCTGAACCTGTATATGTACCTTCTGAAGTCACCAGTGAGGTGGAACAGCAGGAGGGAAGGATTCCCCGGTCGCCTGTAGTTTGACATGTCGGATTCCCAGCCAGGCGTCAGGGGGGGGGGGGCAGTAGGGTGATGATCTGGATATGATCCCAAACGACCCCAGCCTGACTGTGGGAATAGTAGAAAATGATGACCCCTAACCCCTACCTGGTCCTTTGTTGACCTCTCTGTACTGTCTAACCCCTACCTTCTGTGTTCTTGAGATGTTTCTGAATGCACTGTGCTTTGGATACGTGTTAGATATAAATCATGTGTTGAAGATCAGCTCAACCTCCTGCTTATTTACACATATTGATTCAACGTTGGTAATCCATGAATCAATCACCTATTAATTACAAAATAACGAACAAAATAACGATGTCACTCCGGGGACAACAGATGGTTATGACATGGTCTGCCAAACTACGGCAAACTGTAGAACACCATAGAACCTGAGCACCTTCTCCTCAGGGGGGCTTACCGGCCCTGTATCCTCTCCCGTTGACATTTACATTTACATTTAGGGCATTTCGCAGACGCTTTTATCCAAAGCGACTTACAATAAGTACATTTGTCGTAACATAGGAAGTGGAACAATATATCGTTGAGCTGGTCCAGGTGGTACCAGGCCCAGGGGGTACCCCTACCCTGTACGTTGGACCATGTCCCATGTCCTGACAGGGTTCCACCTCCTGTTCCTCCCCTCCTTCTCACCTGAAACTCCATCCGGTGGGGCCTCATGACGTCGCTCGCTGGCCCGCTCATTTCTGCTGGCCTCATGCAGAAGCAGAAATAGCACGGGTCGTCTGAAGCACCTCCCCTCACCCAGCCAGCTGTCCATCTCCTTATTGAGGAACCCAGGTCTGCCCCACCCTCCCCCAGCACCCTAGCACTACAGAGGCTCCTTGGCCAATGGGAGGCCAGGCCACATGCCCCCTAGCGGCTCCTTGGCCAATGGGAAGTCTGAATGGATCAGATGTCAGTATAACAGAAGGACATAATCAGCCTGGTAAGTTTGCAGAACCTTACAGCCAGTCTGGGCCAACAGAGAGCTCACTTCTTTCAGCTTTTCTGAGGTAAGAGAGAGTGAGTGACAGTGTTTGTGTGAGAGCGTGTAGTGAGTGCTCGCTAAGTAACTGATTGATCACAGGTGTAGTGATAAGAGCCCCGAATCCTCTCCCCACACTGAGAACAGCTGAATCCATACCCCCAAGGCGTGGTAATATGTTGGGGGATTTCAGCTATGTTCCACAGGGGCTGGCGTGACATTAGCCTGTAGACACCTCTACTGCCGTCTGCTGGGTGTAGAGGCTTGTGTCTCAGGGCTACTTAAGATGACCATGTGTGACTCACCTTGAGTTTACCTGGTCAGAAAGAGGAGTGGTTGATGTTGATGCAGTCTGATCCAGTCAGGACTTGGTTTTGGAGAGGCTGAAAGGTTCCACATAACAGTGGATTTACAAAGCATTCAGAGCTTATGTTGTGATGACAGTCTGAGGTGGTGGGTATTCATGAGGGTGGATTAATAGGCTATGCAACTTGCTATTACCTCTTCTGTTTTCCACAGTATTGTGACTTGTGAGTTTGGCATCATGTGGGTGTATTTTCCAGTGGATCTTTGGACGTTTTTGGACATGTTCTTGATGCCAAGCTGTAAATTGGTTGGGTATGGTGGCACCTTGAGAGAGGCATGCCTGAGGATAAACACCCGTACACTCTGAGGACGGGGCTTCCTGGGCTTAGCACTGCTACATTACACATATCCAACATTGTTTATTTATCCAGCAATGTGACTTAACAAAGCCATCCTGATCCAGTTAGAGTCAAGTTACTTACTCTGGATCAGGAGATACTTGGAAAGAGGTTTGAATAATATTGACGAGACACCATGTTGTAGATGCATGCTCCCCAGGAACCATCTTGTAATGCGTGTTGACCCAGCCTCAGTGGTTGGTGGTTGGATTCATGTTGTGTTTTGGGTTCCCTGGTCATCAAGTTGGGGACCCAGAGGATCGAAGGTTCAGAGGAGCAGGATCTTCCACATAAGGAGAGGAGGTTCTATTCCAGGGGAAAGGAGTGGATCTGTAACCGATCTTCTGAAACCTGAAGCTGGCCTGTGGCTGGCTCTGAAAAACACAGCTGCCTGCTCTGAAATAGTTGAGATCTGAGGCACCCTCCAGAGGGACCCTGGGTAACGAGATATGCTGCTAATGTGAGATCAGACCATCTCTATTAATCTCTTGCTTATCTCTGGCCCTGCCGCACAAACCATAAAAAGCTTCACAGAGAATAATTATCCATTCTTCAAACCTGGATCTCCATTCATGGCGAATTAAGGAATGGATTTGGTAAACCCCAATCGTCAATCCGATCCAAACAGACTAGCTTGCTATTGGAGCAGTTTGGCTAGCATGCTAGGAACGACTTTCAACTGCCGAATGACTCCTATATGTCAGGGCCTTGGAGTGGTGTGTAGCTAAAGATATGCCCCTTAACACAGAGCTGGAGGTTGAGCTACAGACAGCAGGAGCCGTGTGTGTGGGGGGGCTGTCCTTTTACAGCCTTCTAGTGCCACCTTTCCCCCACCACCATTGGTGGAGAACGGCTGCTAGCACAATGCTATGTTTGGATTCCTTCTCGTTTATCAGCCGAGACGCACATTCAAGACGTGGCTCACATTTCACACCATTAGAGCTAATTATAAACCAAGATGGCGTGCTGGACCAGATGATTCATCTGATACCGGGACAACCAACAGGATGTGAAGAAGCATTTGAGTTTTAAAGGGATGTTTCTGTCTGGTTCAGTCATGACGTACATAGCCTCAAATCTGACTATAAACCAAGATGGTGTATCCAACCAAATGCTGAACATGTCACTGTGACGAGCAACATGGTTGAGCCGAGGGAATGAAGCCCTTCCTGTTTGAGTTAATGACTGGTATGTCTGCTGAGCGAGGGTGTGGCTGGGATATTTAAGACCCTTGTAATTTAACCCTGGTCTACAAATAGCTTCTCAATGCTGTCCTGTTCCTTCCTCAGGTTGATAAGTCCACTGTCACCATGTCTGACACTGAGGAAGTGTAAGTACCCCCAACCAATGCCAGCTGTGGATCTGCTTATTTCATTAAATGTGCCTTTGTCTAATTGTCCCAATTATCTTTGTATCTCTCCCTCAACCCCTTCTCTCTTACTCACCCTCTCCTCCAACTCCAGTGATCAGGTCGAGGGTAAGTGACAAACCAATCATCCCTACGGTCCTGAATCGTAAAGTGTTAAACGTGCTTCCTGAAGAGACTGAGTCTATGTAGTTCCTTGATAAATGCGTTCTGCCTTTATGTGCATCTTTACTCAGTTCAGTGGATTGTTGGTGAATATTGTGTACCGGTTGTTTGGCTTGACCGCAGAGCCTCAAGTGACACCTTCTGCCAGCGTCACTGGGGTCCTGGCGGGGGGGCACCTTCTTGCTGAGCGGCTGTGGGCGTCCATGTTGCCAACCCAGCAGGACGGGGGGGCTCCTCTGGAGACCCACGCTTTGCTTTCAATCAGTGGGACTGAGAGGCAAAGCCATTGTCCTGGAGACCTGCTGGGTTGCCAACAGACCCTGCAGCTCTGCATGGGGGTGTATCTCGGTCCGGTTCTCCTGAGCTGAATGTGGAGAGAGAACCACAGTTGAGCTGAAGAGAACTGAACTGATGCATGGATCCCCTCTGCTCCCCTCACCCCTTGGGGAGCAGACGAGATCTGTCTCTGAATTGTATTTCACTCCTTTTCCTTTCTCGGATGAAAAACAGAAGAGTATGATGGTAAGATTAAGATTAAGATGAGATCATTAAAGGAGTTCTATTTCAACCTTACTAATCTTTGTGTTGACTGCCAGTAGCATGCTTTTCAACCCAATAGCGCCACAGCACTTAAACTAGATCCAGAGAAGAGTGTAGCGCTGGTTGGTTCTGAGCGGTAGGGAACAGTGACACTCATCATGTGACTCATCAGGGAGATCAGCTGTCTGCAGAGAAACAGTTGATCCCATTTGGACTATTTCTTTCTTCTACTAAACCCTGCTCCTCTTTCACTGCTGCACAGCCTTACTGCCGCCCCCTAGTGGTCATCTCCTAAACCTCCTCCACCACCATCCAAACCCTCATCTTCATCTGCTTCTCCTCTTCCATGCTTTATTAACCATCTGCCACCCCTGCATGTTGTGTAGTCGAGGAAGAGGAGGTAGTTCAGGAGGTAGAAGTGGCCCCCGAGGCTGCGCCTGAACCAGAACCTGAACCAGAGCCAGAGCCAGAGCCAGTGGTAGAACCAGAGCCAGAACCGGAGCCGGAAGCTGAGGGGGAGGAGATGCTCGAAGGTATGTCAGATGTTCTTTCATCCTGGGCGTTGCAGTGTGATCCATCAGACAGACAGGCAGACCCCACTGTTCCCAGCCCACATGACCCTCACTAGAATCCTGAAATTCATAATGGTAACGATGATCTGGTACCTTCAACTCCACCACATTGTTCTGCTCCACTGCTGCTTCAGTGCTAGTTAGAACTCTGCATGATCGCCCCCTGCTGGGGACGCAGGGTCTTGCAGGAAGTGCTAACCACTTAGCTCCACTTACAACACAGCACTAGTTCTGAGTGAAGAACGTTGTTAGATGCTAACCTCTATAATGCCAAAACCGATTAGCTCAGATGTTAACCTGACATTTTATTCATTTCAAATGGGATAAAATATTTACAGAAGGCATTCCAGAGAGCAAAGGTTGGATATATTGTTGTTTCTCAGTTTTATATCTGATACTGGCCTCATCCACATCAGAGTATAACAACAGAGCTTTTTGGCATGGAGAATGTATCTGAGACGGTCATCAATAATAACACATTAAATATATATATATATGAATATATATGGAAAAAACATATATATACATATATATATGTGTGTGTGTATGTATATAGTCATGTATTCATTGAGCAGACCTGTTAAACCCCCTCTGACAGGGGGTTGGTGTAGCTTTGCTTGCTTGTTCATCTCCATCAGACCCCAAGTAAAAGCACTCGGCTTCATGGTGGCCCTCTGGAGGCCCTGCATGGCTACCATCATGTCTTCATGGACGCATGCCATGCAGGCTGAGTCCAGATCCTTTTGTGGCGTATGTTCTGTTGGGAGAAGCAGTATGTCATCTGCCACAGTGGCCACTGTACGCACCAGCGCCA
>JAOTIX010000139.1:8054493-8064582 GCA_027123715.1 Gaidropsarus macrophthalmus
CCCCCTATGTAACTATATGCCACATTTCAGGGAAAGCATCTTGCCATCTTTGAAACCATCAGAACATAGGTCAACGGCGCAATTGCACACGAATAATACAAATAAATCAATCAATCACAGAAATACTTAACTCTCATTTATTTTTGGACAAAAAAGTCTTTCAATAGTGCATTAACACAATGTCAAAGTTGTTATGGCAACAGTAGGACTTCAAACAATGAGGAACTAACAGGACAATCAAAAATAATTCAACATATTAGCCAATGTTATTCATGATCTTACTGTGGCGAATACATTTGCGAACATGAGCGACTCTTTGAATGTGAGTTAACGTTAACAGAAACATTAAGATGAACTTTAAATGAGGGAATGGCTGGGGGGAGACGGATACATTAGATATATGCTATACGGAACAGTTTCCCTGCCATACTTTAGCTAGATTGTTTCATCGGTCTCTTCAAACAACAGGACACGTAGTGCACATGTAGTTGAAACGGGTCAAGTGTAGTACATGAGCAATGTTATACGGATGAGAAGGTGCTCCATGCGTCCGTCAGAGATCGCCTTAGTGTGTATGGTGACGGCTGGTCTGACCACCCAGACTCTGGGTCACTCTGCCCCAAAGTCTATTCAGCCTGACTGGGTCAGAAGGGGCTGCTTAAACATGTCACCCTCTACCCACAAACACATTCCATTCTAATATTGAGATAGAGGACCGAAAACTATAGTTGAATGCATTTCATCTCTCATACTCGACCTTTTGATCACTTCACAAATTGATGTTTGAGTCAAAAATATTAATGATCAAAGTCATAGCAAAAACATAATTTGGCATATCACAGGAAGAATCAGCCCTACTTGATTGGCGATTTCTGAAAACGTGTCATACTTGTTTGACACACAAATCGTAAAACAAGAAAAACAGTCAGCAGTGTCAATTATATACAAACTAAACTTGAATGTCCCACATTAACATACTTAAGCCTGTATATGAATATTCTGACAGTTAGGCAGAATAGCAAAGACAAGTCATTCAGAAACAGACCTTCACTCAGACTACTACCTAATTTTTCTGTATTGCGAAGATCTACACATAGTCATGGAGTCAATAAGACTTATGAATGATGGCTGTTTATCCTCTGGCTCCAACATAAACCTGGCACAGTCAAACCGTGGCACTGCCCCATGCGGAAGACATAAATATACTGTTTATCAACAAGTGGATGAAAGGACATTTTCCATATCTTGGATAAAAGCAAATGCACTTACAACATACAAGCACTTAACAAGTATTTGTATGTTGTAGTTTGGGGGCCTGTTGTTGCTGGACAAAATAAAAACGCAAATAAAAAAAGGTACCACGTGTGAAATCCTACACCACAAAACCTTGTAAACAAAGCAATTTCTTTCAGAGATGTGGACATTGTCAGCACTTCACAAGGAACATTCAATTACAAAGTTCCACCAGAAAATAAAAATTGGAAAGCTTGCTCTACAATGTACATTTCCTTTGGTGTACATTATTAACATTTTTGAAATTAGCCTCACTGTTGAGGCTGTTGAACATAATCCTCTAACAGTTTGCAACTGTCCACGCTGGAATGCAGTTTTTGAAATGGATAGGAAAAAACCCTGTGCTTAATCTTCAATGAAATATAAAACGGCATCAGAAATGTTGGTGAATGTGTAAACGATACATTATGAATTGTAGTAAATAAAGCTGTAGTGCATTATCAAAAATAAGGGGCTCAAATGTTACACTCTGATATATAGAGATACTATGTACAACACAATAAGAGATAACATAATGGAAGACTCTGGAGGGTATCAAAGTGAAATGAATGGACCGATTGCAAATCGTAATGGCGAGACATCACATTTGCATAAACCCCTATACCTTAAGGTCAACTGAAAAACATCACCGTCACTGTGAAGCTTGAAGAGCCTCACTGTTGGACACTTGGAACACTCTGGAAGTGGACACTCGTATCTTAACTGGATATGTGAAATCGCTGTCATTGTTGGAACATTTCTGAACATTGCAACATCTAGAATCACCTCAACGTACTCCTTTGAACCGGATGTTCATTTTGGGACATTTAGACACAGCTCAACACCAAGGTAGGCACAGAACACAAACACGTCAGACCCAAAATAACAAGGAAAGACAAAACAAATCAACCGATGCACACTTTAACAAGGCGCTCTGTCCCTCTCTGGTCCATATATACTTTGGCAATGAAAACAATGCAGACAAACCGTGTGCAAAAGGGCTGAAAATAAGTATTTGCGCACATGTTAATACTTTTTAAGACTGAAACATAAATACATGGGAGATTTCTACCCTGAATCATTGCAGAAGTGCCAATAATGAACTGCCTTTTACTCTTTTACTCTACTCTAGCTCTGTGTGTTTGAATGTCACATTTCAATTACTCTACTTTGAGTTTCAATGAGTTGAGGTCACCACTAACCTTCAATACCCATCCCTTAAAACACTTCAAACTGAAGCAAAATTAATGTGAACAAAATTCAAATTTGGTGAAAAAACAATGCGATCCAATCTCTAACCCACACCAAGCGCATCACGCTTCTACATATTCTTTGTTGCGCAACACAACCACCCATCGTTACACATCCCAAATCCAAACCGGTGTATCAAGGCACCAAGTACACAGCTACCGTCAGCAGCTTTCAGCCTTAAACATAACGCCTCATTACTCCCGCTGTGTTGTTATATAGAGGTCTCCCCACAAACCTTAGTGTTAACCATGGAGCTGCCTCTTAAATGTGGCCAGTCGCTGTGTCAACGTCTGGAAAGAAAAAACGTAAAGGACAGAATCCACAATGCGCCCGTATCATATATTATGCCGAATAAATCTGGGGTAGGAAGACCGTGAACCCAGTACCTGAGGAAACCCTAGCCAGCTCCTCCTCACTGCAGATCTCAGCCCCCTCAACCACCTAGTAGCTTCGACCCATTCCCCTCCTCACACACCCGAGTCAGTGTACATGCCGTTGATCAGGTAGTCCACCTGTGTGTAGTCCTTCCTGCGGTAGCTCTCAATTGCCTGTGTCACAAACAACGCCACCGTCACCAAAAAGAAGAGCAAGCCGAACAGCAAGACGGCCAGTAAAGAGGCAGTGTCTGCCAGATGGGAAACGATAGGTGTAGAGATGGGACCATTAACACTGAGAGCAGGCGCAGCAGCAGTTGTATAGGTAGAAGCAGTAGTAGTAGCAGTAGTAGTAGTGGTAGCTGTAGTAACTAAGGTCTTGGGTTGTGGGGCTGAAGCAGGAGACGGTGAGACTGGTGACTTGGGGATGTTCACACCCGTGGAAATCATATTTGTCGTTATAGTAGATGAAGTATTGGTTGTTGTTGTTGTGGTTGCTGTCCGTGGTGGGGCTGCCGTTGGGGGTGATGGGGTTTGGCTGAGTGTTAATTTGGTGGGTTTGGTGCTCGGCGCAGTTGCAGAAACACTGGGCTTAGCTGATCCTGGCTGCGATGAAGATACAGCAGAACTGGTATCTTCAATTGAAGCACTGACAGTCGCAGTGGCATTACTGGATTTATTGCTAGCATGAAAGGGAATAGAATCCCCAGCAGAGTCAAGGACATTTGAAAGATGGACAGAATCCCCCGGCAAATTGGACACGGGAATCAGGGAAGGCAATGTGGAGGCTGTGTTCGGCAGGTTTTTGGTGGGTGGAGTTGAGGACGTCATGGACGTTATAGCTTCTTTTGGGGGGTCATTGGAATGTAGACCAACATTGGGCTGCCCTTCTTTCACTGATGTGTTTTGTGGTTCAGTGGCATTCAATGGACGGTTGACGATGGTGTGATTGTTGGGCAGAGAGGGGACAGAGGTTTCCTTGTCTTGGGAGAGGATGGTTCCTGATTTCAAAGCACGCTGGTCATTAGGCCCCGACATGTTTAGTCCACCTGTGACTGGAGAAGAGGAAGGAGGCATGAGGCTGCTCGAGTTTGAATCTGAGAAACCGCTGGTTGATTTTGTCCCATTGTTGTGGGAAGCATCTGCACCTGTGCGGAGAACAATAACATTTTGGCATTAGGATAATGCAACAATACCATGTTAAAGTACATTTTGAATCAATAAAAGAGTGATGAATGGCTATTATAGAACTTTGAATGGTGTTTTGTGTTCTTTAACTATGAATCAATTGTATTCTGAAATCTGTTCCTTACAACACATTTACTATACTCGATACATTTTTAATGAATTCACAAAACCTTTGTCTATTTAGCTCATGTCATCTTTACTTAAGACTAGTTTGGTTAAAAGCAGTTACAATACAAGTATCTACTATGAATCCACTTAAATGGAGAGAAACAGGAGACCCAGCTTTCCTATCAGGAATGTATTTGGAGGCAGGATTTGGAAACGGACCCTTTTAGCTTTGAGGCACCATTTGAACCCAGCCAAATGGCGAATAAATGCAACCCCTCTCATCTGTTCTGCACTATAAAAACAACACTATAAAAAGGATTGTGTTGTTCATAAAATGAGATCAGAAAACATGCACTGGTCTTTAATGATTTAGTCAAAACACCTGGAGTGCTTTCTGTTGCTGTTCCAACACAGATTTTGTACAGAATCCCTTGCACACTTGCCTTGCTCTACCTTTTCGGAGTTCAACTTATGGGTCACACCAGAACATTTAAGCTTCCACATGCACGTCAAATAAAGTCTAGCTGCATACTGGAATGCTACATGCAATGGTAACATCCATTGGATTTGTGTTTTCAGAGAAAGGAAAAGAGAAAAAGCAGACAGAGGATGGGAAAAAACTTAAGGGGGGGAGTGAGAATGAAAGATGAAGGGAGTTACTCGGTTTGCCAAGGAATCTTTTGCGGATCGTGAAACCATGGATCATAAACACACACACACACACACACACACACACACACACACACACACACACGCACGCACACGCACGCACACACACTTTCATCCTCAATCAGAAACACATGTCTGCTCTTGAAATGATACCTCTACAACTGAGGGCAATGTGATTAAGAGAAAACACCAACAAAACATATGGTTCTGGTTCTTCATACAAGATATACTGCACTGAGACACCTCCCCATATCTCTCCTTTTCTCACCTTCTACAAGCCATTCGCTACAACCCAAACAAAGTTCTCTGCGCGTGCAGGTATGTGAAATAAAAGGGTTTTCGCAGCCGTTTTACTTTAACAAAACTTAAACGCAGATTCTGTTATCCTATAAAAAGAGTTGGAAAGAAAGTAAGAAGGAAAAGTGATAAAAGAAAATGTAAAGTGTAACACACACCTTTTGTCCACAATTGATAGTTTCTCTCAAACCTACATGTCATTCTGTGTAAATAGTAATAAGTAGTGGCAAGTCACACAGAGATGAAACATTGAGGATGTTTGGTTACAGTCAAATGGTCAGCTTTAGTTCTGTAGTAATATGGACAGCAAGATCAGACTTTTGAACTTCAAGACCTTTTCACTTCAAACCTTTTCAGAAAAAAAACTTTCAAAAATACTGAATAACAAACCTCAAAACTAAAGGAAAACTAGAGGTCTATTGAATGAAATATTTACCATTTTCACAAGTGCAAAGGTTGCTGTATGTAGTGAATAAGATCAGAAAGACCCACTCGTTAGTATGTTGTCACTACTATGTCTGTGCTGAATTCCAGACTTTGAACCACATATAACCCATACAACCACTTTGTTTTCCTTCTTACAGCATAAACACCAGTGGCTGTTAGCTTTGTCTCGGCTTCCATAATACAAAAAAGGTGGACCCATAATAACTTCCCTGACCACAAACATTTTGCCTGAAGAAAATGTGATTTGTTTGAAGAAAATGTGATTTCTATTGAATAACTGCGGCCAGACCTGCCACCTGTTTTACAGAACATTTGCTGGAACATTATAATAAATGAGACAACTTCAAAGTCCTCATCACTTATCTATCATGGCTCCATTGATATATCTGTAAGGCTGTATCCTGTAATATACCCTTAATCACAGACAAGAAAAGAGACATCCTGTTGTCAGTTCTCATGGTATGCACTTACATGGAGTGGTGCAGTTGGCTTCGTTTTGCAGAACAGAATGGCCAGAATTTCCCAATTTTGGGTCCTTCCTGGCTACTGCTGTGCAGAGGGAGGTTTCTGGGAAGAACAGCAGTAGCGGGAAGGAGAGGAAAAGGAGGAGGAGGACTGGAGGTGGCTGGAGCAGGGAGGGATAGGAAGACATAATGGTGGAGTTGGGGAACGCATACACGCACAATCACACACACACACAGACAGACACAAACTACAGACAACCTTACATATGAAAACACATTCACAGTGATTGTACAGTGAAAGAAACAACTGTACAAGTCACCTACACATTCAGGGCACACGCCAGGGAAGGGAGGCAGAGAGAAAAGAAAACCACCATGTATCATCAATCTTATATATATATATATCTTCAATGTGAAGCACAGATTATTGGAAATAATCCAAATTGGGTGTTATGGGTCATATGTCATTTCATTGTAATACATGTTATTTTTTTATTTACAAACATTTAATATGGCCTGGAAAATGACTTTGAACTATATGTAGAACGCCAAAATTAAATGAATGTAACATCATTGCAGTAAAGTAATCGAAGACTTATGTCCAGAAAATTACAATGTTTTCCCAATTGTTCCTACTCCTCACTGTGCAAATAGCCTACTAACACAAATGTGTCATATGCCTAAAGTGAGAGTTACATTTAAATAAACGACAGAATTCCTAAAATAATATGCTTCCTGAGATTAAGGTCGACATTAAAATATGTTAAAAACGTCATATTGTAAGTTGTTAGCCCTCCCTAAATGTAAACAACTGAAGGTTGAGGTGCCAACGTGGAAGACTACTGACAACCTAGCTAACATCCTAGATGCACCTAATTCCGGTTGAGCATAGTTCAGTGCATACTTCGTTAACTGAACTTAAAGGCTTTCCTTATTTAAACACTGCCGTTCAATTGATTCATATTCTTAAGTTTGTTAGCGTGAGCTAACCAAATGACGATACCAAATGATGCTCAATTTCACAGCTAAAACGCAACACACAAAGCTAAACACAGTTTGGCATTCTTCGGTGAACAATCGTCAAGAAGTATCATAAGTTCACTCCGTTTGCAGGTGGCGGTTTCTTTAATAGCATATTTCTAACAGTAAGGAATCGCTAACACGGAAACAGTTAGCTGCTTCCCTCATGCGATAACAGTTGCACCATTTCTTGACTTACCAGTTGTCTACCGTTGTCTTTTTTCACGCATTTAGAATACTATGCGTATTTGGCTCTGGTCCGCCTTCATCCGCATTTACTAACGACCACCGGTGTGATGTTTTTCAGTGTCACCGTGTTACTGGTGACCAGTTAGTGCCAGGACAGAAAATAAAGTGATGTGGATAGATTAGCTTGCAGTACATTGTTTTACCAGAAGATGGTGCCAAGATCAACCGCAAAGAGTCAGACTGGCACTAACAACTGGTTCAAGTAAAGTTCAAAACATTTTGTCATAAGATTGTCATTGACATTAGACAGCTGATTATCAGCTTAAAATCGAGATAAAACGATGTATTTGTATTACATTATCTCTCTCTCTCTCTCTCTCTCTCTCTCTCTCTCTCTCTCTCTCTCTCTCTCTCCCTCTCCCTCTTAGACACTTTCACTTAGTCGCTCCATATTCTTATTTGACGGCGGACGCATCAATACCCTTGCAATATGGCCACTTTGAATGCCACCGTTAGACTTTTCAAACATTCAGTGACCAACTTGGTACCGAGAGCAAATCTGTCATCCAAACCTGCAAAACATCATATTTCAGTTGGGGTAAGTGTATATATCCATTGCCTTTAGCAATTGAGGGGCGAAGTCAATGACGGGGATTTGACTATAGGTCGCAGTACTGATATCGATTTTATTGTAATCCAATCATACTGTTTACAAATATATTTTTGACCATAGCAGTCTATAGCCGACGTTTCGCCGTGAAATGCGACATATCTAGAGGCTATCTGAGGACATCCAAAAATTATTCGCAGAGTGCGTAGCTTGTGCGCAGTCTGTAGGCCTATTCTGAAATAGCACCCTGCTACTACTGCCCACTGTCATTGCACATTGCACTCCATTATTAATCTCAAGTTCAACACGTAGGTGGAGACGACCAAGAAGCGCCATAATAAACTAAAGCCTATTTCCCTATTTACATTTCCTTTAGTCCTAGGCTATGTCCTACTTTTTTATTTATACAAGCGTATTACATTCGTGATACGATTTTATAGAACATTAACAGGGCACCTCGTGGTTTATGATTAGCTTACAGTTTCATGAGAACGTTTGCCACTTGAACCGATGCCAAGTTTCCCTGACCTGACATTACCTTGCTTGGCTGGTCTGTTCATTGCGGCCGACAAATGTAGATAAACGTAGGTTATGGTGACATTTGAGATATGGCCAACTGCTTTTATTTAAGTAATACATTTTAGTTGCAAATACCTGCAAATAAACACTGTCATTTACAATGTCATTTGCATAGCCTATAGGTCTACAGTGTCGCTGACCAAGCCACTTAAAACATTCCAATACTACTGACGAATCATAAAAAAGGTATCGCGAATATTTTCTTGACCCACCTATTTTTAAATCTTGCTTCCCAACATGTGAATATAATGCAGATGACGATGTTTGTTTTTTTTACATGTATTGTCTCTGCATTGTACAGACAACACCAAATTAAGCGCCCTCAACATATCTGACTATGTTGTGGAATATGTGATATTTCCGAATGTTTCATATCACAAAGATGATGTTGGTAAACGCTATTGAACATATGGACGTACTTTAAAGCTACCACGTTTAGTCACCCTATTTCATCAAATTCAGATGGTTTAGTGAACCTAGTTCCAAATGTTGGCGTGGCTCCAAAAGACCTCCCTTGGGCCACATGCAAATGAACAATCATAATTTGTCTGGAAAGTTGACAGTTCAATAAAACTATTTTTTATTCTAGTATTTGAATATATCACTTAATGATCTGCTGAAACCGACCGCCCATCGCCTAATTTACTCGGCAACAGTTGTATAAGGAGAGTACCGGCACTTGTTTTGTTCCACTTAAAGCACTGCTCAAATGTAAGACTTCCTTTTGCACTCTGGCGACATGTGACCAGCATTTACTATTATTTGAGAAATACTTTTGACTAAATGATTAATAAAATAATATGAAAGAATTACCTGCAGCAAAATAAAGATTTGAACGCCTGTGTCCTGGCTGACAGGAGCATGCCATAGCCATAGTTTTTATCTTAACTTCTCTCTGTGCATATGCTCCCTGCAGGAGCAGGCGATTGCTATGAGTGTCCTGACGGCCACCATCCTGGGACCCTCTGGCTGGGTCCTGGCTCACCTCGAGGACTACAAGAAGAAGGTCTGATGGAGCAGAAGGCAGGGTGGTAGGAAGGATGAAACAGAACCCCGGTGTACCCTCTGCTGGTCTCAACCCTACCATCGAAGCTGGACTTCCCTGCCTGTGGATCTGAAGGAAGAATGAAGTTGATGTCTGGTTTCCCTTTATCATGCCTCTCTCTCTGTCAAACATGTAATAAATAGCTTGGCTCTTTCCTCCCTTGCAGTTATTCTACTCTACTCGTGGATGTTGTGTTATAATCTGTCTGAGGCCTTTGTGAAGTGGGACCTTTTCCAGAGATCTTTTCTTAATTCATAGAAAGTATAGTGTGGATGTCCCTGAATATTGCTGCCATAATATTGTATTAGAATATTCAAAACAGTAGCTAATCCTGACCGTTGAATTATCAATTTGGTCACGATCATCTTTGTTAATAATCAAGTAAAACAAACTTGTTTAACAATCAATCAAAACAATTATTGCTAGAGTAGTCAGTTGCAGCACTAGATATGAAAGGTATTGGAGGGGGATCCATAATGTTGATGTGTTGATTCAGAAAACAGAACAGGTTATTAACTGCCTATTAATGGGCAGCCGTGGCCTAATGGTCTGGGAGCCGGGCTTGTGCTCGGTGGG
>JAOTIX010000139.1:8121337-8135305 GCA_027123715.1 Gaidropsarus macrophthalmus
TCTCTCTCTCTCTCTCTCTCTCTCTCTCTCTCTCTCTCTCTCTCTCTCTCTCTCTCTCTCTCTCTCTCTCTTTGACTTTCTATTTTCATTGTCCATATTATTAATGCTGATTTCTTGCCTGTTAATGGGTCTTTAAGCTGTGTGAAACTGTGACCAAAATTGTCCCCACAGGGCTCAATAAAGTACCTGCCCCTACCTGCCTAAACTAACAACTCCATAGATTTCTCTGCATAGTTGCCCATATTCATTTGTCTCTGCCATGACATTGTGTTCTGTTAAATGTTGTCCCACAGGGCAAAGGACCCTTTACCACAGAAGTGATGTCCTAGAGACAGTTGTTCTGGTCAATCCGTCAGAAGAGACTGTTACATCAGAGGTAAGGACTGTCATCTTTTCAAATTGGACGTTTATTTTAAAATGCCCTCCTTCTGTCTCCGCCCAAAGCCCATTGCTACATACAGTATTTAGTTAGTTTTGGGATTTTCAAAAAATGTGCTTTCACATTGTGTAACTAGTTATGTTCAAAACCTGAAATGACATGTACTGTATATATGGCAAGCTACCTGCTATATGTTTTAGCACTTTATCTTCCCTCCTTTCTCTCTGTTTATCTTTTATCCGCCTGTCTTCCCAGATCGTGTCTCTGGTCTCCGACTCAGCAGGACATAAGCTCCTGGTCCTTAGTGGCCAGAGCTCAGATCAGGGTGACCTTCTCCTCCAAACCGGGCTTTTCACCTACCAGACCTTTTCACAAGTCCTGACTGACCCTCGGGTATGATACGCAGTTTACCTCTATAAACTAGGGTTATTGGGAATATGTCATTGTAATTACAGGGGATTCAGAAAGAGCACATTCTATAATCAAATTTTAGAAATGTCTTGTGCATTAAGAAAATGGTTTGGTGGCAAGGATCCTTTTGCTGGCATGTAGAAACGAATTATTGTCCATTGCCTCTTATATTTTGATTAAATCTATCTATAATCTAGAAGATATAACACAAAATAGTATACACATGAGTAACTTACAAACTACAAGTCAACAAGTCCCTGTTGCCATTAAATGTCTTAACCAGTAATGATAGCCACTCTTTGAAGACAGCCTGCTATCACAGCAGACAGTATTTTATGCTGACTAATTTCACCCTGACTCGCCATTGAATACCTAGTGCTCCTTTTAATGTCTCTCAGCTCCCTATGGGTTTTTGTGTAAATATGTAATAATGAGTCTGGTCTTGATGACATATGTTGGTACATATGTTGGTTCCATTTATTTGTACCATACCATAGCTAAGCAGCAAACATTGAAATGTGTTCCTCCTGCAGGTTAGTGATTTACTGGCCACAGCAGCCCCCAAGCAGCCGGCTACACTCACTGTGTCCTGCCGGGGGGAGGTGGGCTGGAGCTCCTTGGGGGAACAGAAACATCTCCAAGACTTCCTGGAATTCAAAGTGAACCCAGAGCCTGCTCTACCCAAAATGGAGGGTGTGTCCGAGTTCACAGAGTACATCTCTGAGACGGTGGATGTCCCCTCACCGTTTGACCTCCTGGAGCCGCCCACCTCCGGAGGGTTCCTCAAACTCTCCAAGCCGTGTTGTTACATCTTTCCCGGAGGGCGGGGAGACTCCGCCCTCTTTGCTGTGAATGGATTCAACATATTGGTGGACGGAGGCTCGGACCGCAGATCATGCTTCTGGAAACTGGTCCGTCACTTGGACCGCATTGACTCGATACTTCTGACACACATTGGTGCTGACAATCTACCGGGCATCAATGGGCTCCTTCAGCGCAAAGTCGCAGAGCAGGTAGAGGAGCAGTCCCAGGGCTCGACTAATTACAGTGAGTGGATGAAGAACCTTATCTCACCAGAACTTGGCGTGGTGTTCTTCAACGTGCCAGAGAAGCTACGCACAGCAGAATCAAATCTCAAGGTCAAGCGCAGTATCGAAGAAGCCTCGCTTACATTACAGTATCTGAACAAACTGGGAGTGAAGCCAGAGCCGCTTTGCAGAGTGGTCAGCAACACCATTGAGCCCATCACCTTGTTCCACAAAATGGGAGTGGGAAAGTTAGATATGTATGTTCTGAACCCTGTAAAAGAAAGTAAAGAGATGCAGTTTCTAATGCAGAAATGGGCTGGAAACAGTAAGGCCAAAACTGGCATCTTGCTTCCTAATGGCAAAGAGGGGGAGATATCTGTGCCCTATCTGACCTCAGTCACAGCGTTAGTCGTCTGGCTCCCTGCCAACCCTTCTGAAAAGATTGTTAGGGTCCTCTTTCCTGGAAATGCACCCCAAAACAAGATTCTGGAAGGCCTGGACAAATTGAAGCACCTTGATTTCTTGCGTTACCCAGTAGCTACACAGAAGGACATGGCTTCGGGGACTCCACCACCTGTCATTAAACACAGCAAGCTGAAGCAGAGAACAGACAGCAAGGAGAGTCTCAAAGCCTCTCCAAAAACAACAGCAAAACCCTCCAAGAAAGAAACTGATGGAGAAGATGTAGTTCCAGCTCCCACAGAGGTGACGAGTGATCAAGCAAAGGACAATAAGGGAGACAAAAAGGAGGAGAAAAAGACAAAAACTTTAAAATCCAAGTCGGACGTACCAGAAAAGAAAAAGTTAATAAAAGAAAAATCCTTAAAGAGGCACTCCAAGGAAAGACCATCAAAAATGGATGAAAAAAAGGACAAGGAAAAGAAAGAAATCAAGAAAGTAAAGAAGGATGACCCCCTGAAAAAAGATGAAAAGAAGGACGGAAAGTTAAAAGATGATAAGAAGAAAGACACATCTAAGCCAGAGCTGAGAAAGATTACAAAGCCTGACCTGAAACCTCTGACACCAGAGGTAAGAAAGACCTTACATAAAGCTAAAGTTTCAAGTAAAGCCAAGACTGGCAAAGTCAAAGCAACCAAGGCACAGCCTGCTGAACCTAAACCAGTGGAGAAACCATTGGCAGAAACTGTACAGCCTACGGCCCTACAGAATGGAACTGCTGAAGTCATCTCTTCCTCCTCTAGCCCAGAAGATCTTACCAAGGATTTTGAAGACCTGAAAAAAACTGGACCAGTATCCACAGAACAACTGCACATGGCTGAAGGTGCAGAGGTGGCCACAGCACAAGAAGCTATATCTGAAATTCCACCTTGCGCCTTGTCGCCTGAGAAACAGGTATTGGCCTCAGAAGTAAAGGCCTCTGCTGATGCTGAAGTTAAAGATGAACAATCAAACCAATTCAGAGAGGAAGAATTAGAGGCAGAAAGGTTTGAGGATGAAGGAGCAGCCATTGATGATGAGGTTGAAGAAGAAGAGAAAGAGGCAGATACCCTTACTGCTCAAAGGAAGACAACAGAGGAAGAGGAAGACATGGGCATAGGAGAGGAAGAAGATGATGGCCTCGATAGGAAGCATGAAGTAGAAGAAATGGAGAAATCAAAGCTCTCTACTCTACTCTCTAAGTTGGGAGAAGAAGAATACAAAATGGCTCATTCCAAGGAGGAAGACGAAGAGGAGGCAGAAGATGAAGCTATTGAAAAGGCAGAGTTGGAGGAGGTAGAAGACTTGGATGTAATAGCAGATGAGGAGATCAAGGTTGTTCCTGAAGATGCGGAATTGGACCACATCAGCCATGTTGTTGAGCACCAACAAGACACCGAGTTTGGAGCTGCGGCCAAAGAGGAGGAAGATGAAGAAGGATACCTGTCCCATGTCGATGGGGCAACAGCGCCAATAACCTCAGTGGCTCAGGAGGCCGGTGTTGCTCCTGCCTACATCCAAGATGAGACGGTTCCCGCTGCAGAACCTATCTCTTACATTCAGGATGAGACTATTCCTGGTTACTCTGAGACGGAGCAGACCATCTCCGATGAGGAGATACATGAGGAGGCAGAGGACCGGATACCACACCTACAATATGATGTTGGTACCTATGACATCTCTGTTCCGGACCAGACCGGCTCCTTTGTAAATATCCATGGAATGCAGGAGATACGAGCCGCCACCTCACCAGATAAAGGCTCTATGCCTGGTGTGCAGGAGCAGGTGTCTGTTTTCACCAATATCATTGCCGCGCCATTGGCTGAAGAAGAGCATGTATCTTCTGCGACCTCCATCACAGAGTATGACAAAATGTCCTCCCTTCCGACCTCCATAGCTGAGGATGTGGCGCCGGCCACCTCACCACAAATGGAGGAAAAGCGTAAAAGCTCTTTAGAAATGGATACCGTGAAAACCGCGACCCTGCCGTATACGACCGAGACCCTCCAGGGAACCGGGGACGTCCCACACTCTGTGTCTCCAATATCCTCTCTGGAAGACAACAAGGGCTACAAGTCTCCATCTGAACACACAAGCCATGGGTTCTCTGGAATATGCCCAGATGCTGAGGTTACTGAAGCTCATAGTGAGGACGAAGAGGATGAGGAGGAGGAAGACCAGACTCCCAATGTTGACATGTCACTTGAGAGACTTCAAGAGAGCTATGCACGCCCACAACTATTGCAGGACAAAGAAAAACACACTGACCCCCCCCTTGAATCTATTTCAAAAACTGTTGACAAACCTGTCCACCCACCAGTTGAAGAGGAATGTGTGCATTCAATTGCTGCTAAGGACATTTCCTCTGTTGTGCCAACAAGACCATTTGGATCAGGATCCATAACCTCAGAGAGTGAAGAACGTTGCTTTAGTCCAGATGACAGCACTGTGAAGTTGGCCTCCCCGCCACCCTCTGGTCCCCCAAGTGCAGCTCATTCTCCACAGCACCAGTCACCAGTCAGATCCTTCCCTGAGCAGGAGTCTGAAACACAAGAACATATTCCTGACGTTGTCACCAAGGGTGAGGACTGTGCTGCAAAGGCAGATGATACAGAAATAGAGGGGAAGGCACGTACAATAGAAATAGAACAAGCAGGCCCAGCGAAGACTGAGGTGTTGTCCCAAACACTAGAGAAGTCTTCTGAGTCTTCTGAGGTCTCCAAAGACGTTGCAGAGATCGACGAGCCAGAGATAACTATTTCACAATTGTCAGAAGATGGAGAGAAACTGGAAGAGACAAGTCTTCCTATTGCTGCAGAAACAACAACAGGGAAAGCTGAGGCTACCCTGCCAATAAAGGATGCTATGTCTGAAGTCCTTCAAAGTGAACAAATGCCCACACAAACTGCAATGGAAACAAAGAAAGAACCTCAACATATTGAACCGAGTGTGGCTGTTTCAGGTCAACCTCTAATTGGTGATAATGCTGATGGTAAGCCTTATGATGCTGAAGAGGATGCTCAATCCATCATAAAGGCCATTGATGAAGAACAGGAGAAAGAGATCGGTGATGATAAAACAACCAGTGTCGAACACACACATTCCATTCAAAAAGAGCGTTTTGATATTGATGAGAGGGATACTGACAGAGATATAGACAGAGATATAGAAATCATTGGGCGTGCCAAAGAAGCACAAAGGGGAAAAGATGATGATTTGGATGTTGGACCCATTAAAACTGGGTTTGATACTGAAAATGACGGGATTGATAAGAAGCCTTCTGCTGAGATGACATGTCTCAAAGAGGAGATACAGGAGGGAGACATCAAAGAGAAAGAAGACATAAAAGAGGAAGATATTGATTATAAATCAAGGGTTCCACCCATCGAGGATAAGCATTCGATGGAAAAGGACCAAACATCTGATCCTAAACCAGTTCAAGAGGAGCTAAAGGAGAAAGAAACATACATTACACCTGCTGCTGCACTAGTCATAGCGGAGGACAAAGGAGATGCCATGTCTGATATTAAACCAATGGAGAATAAGGAGGAAATGCAGATAGAAAAGGATGCTACCTCAGAGGAAAAAACATTTGACAGCCAAGAGGAAGACCAGGCGATGCAATTAGATGATACATTGGCTGCTAACCTTTCCACAGAGGAGCTCATAAGTATTGATGAAATATCCAACAAAACTAAAAGAACAGAGGAAAAGAAGGAGCTTATGCAGGAGACCTCTGATGTCAAACTCCCAACAGAAGATGAGAAAGGGCAGAAGACAGATAAAGATGATACTTGCACATTTAAACCTACCCAGATAGACACTTTGGTTACAGCTAAAGAGGATCACTTGTCCTCTACATCAGCCATCATTGAGGATACATGCAAAGATGGGTCTTCTACTGCTATATTGGTCACAGAAGAAAAGGAGCAAACCACTGATACTTCTAATATTACATTTACGAAAAAAGATGGGGACGCTTTCAGCAAGGATGATATCAGGACTACTGAACAATCCCCTGGAGAACTTGACAAGGCTGAGGCTATTGTTATTAAACCATCTATAATAGAGGACAAGGATCAAGAGGTGATTGAAAAGGATATTGTTCCTTTGAAACCCCCAGAGATGGTGGAAAGTTTGAATTTGAGTGACGATAAAACATGTAGCTTCAAATCATCTACAATGGAGGCCAAACAGTCATTTAGAGATGAGAACATTACTGGTTCTACCGCTATTGTTGAACAAGCTAATTTAACAGAATGTGACAATGAAGCAAATACAGTGGATATCTCTGCTACGAAATCCCCCCATGAAAACATACAAGGTGGTATTTCTGATGCAGAGCACACTATCCAGTCAGAGAGTGGGATAGAAATGAAGACAGGAGCCACGTTTGTTAAACCAACTGTAGAAGAAGGAAAGTACTCATACCCAACTCACACACCACCGATAATGGAAGAAGCAAAGAGCCTTTCACCAGACATTTCACCAGTATCCTCCAAAGAAAAGGAAAGTAAAGAAGTGATCGCTGATGTGAAACTCAGCAGTGACGGTGAGAATGATGCCAGTCCAGATAAAGAGACAACAGATGTAAAACTGCCCATAGAAGAGAAAGACAATGGAAAGGATGCTCTATCTGTTAAGGATGAAGAATTAAATATTAATAAAGATGATAATTCTGACGTCAAACCCATAATGCAGGAGGCAGAAGAGACAATAAAGGATAACATAGAGCTCAAAGAAATAGAGGATGAAGAGGAGAGCACAGTAGAGTTAAAAACAAGTGACATTTCATCCAGTTCAACCACTGACAATGTCAAAGCCATTATCGACGATGAAGAAGAAAAACAAATTCAAAAGGATCCAGAACAAGAAAAAGAACTGTATGGCCAAGCTACTATTGCCACAGATAATACCTTAAGAAAGCAGACTTCTGAATCCACAGATGACGGTAAAGATACACATTCAGCAGAAGAGGCAGGCCTAGAGATGTATTCTCCATCTGACATTGCCCAAACCGAGCTTAATGGAGCCGTTCCCCAGCCCAATGAGGAAAAGGAATTATGTGTTTCAGATGAAAAGGAAGCTACAAAGGAAAAAGATCTCTGCAGTGATTCTGGAGCCTCAAACCAAACAAAGTCAGAGCAAACATTTGAAGAAACATCTTCTACATTATCTCAGGGTCAGAAGAAAGAGGTAGACGAAACCTTTGTTGCATCCCATGAGAGCCATGAAGAAGAGGCTCTGCAAGATAAGGAAGCAAAGGACATCCCCAATGAAGATGAACAGAAGGAAAAAGAAAAAGACGATACTCATGTGGCTGAGCTGACTAAAGAGCAAAAAATGGAGAAAGAGCATGAAAAGGAATACACGTATGAAGCTGAAGGTGGAGTTAAGAAAGATGATATATATGAAGGAGAGACAAATATTGCCTGTGAGGCTTTGTTGATGGAGACGGAGAAGCATGATCCACATGAAGTGGACAACACCAAAGAAGAGAAGTGGGAGAAAGAACAGGTGCAAGAGAAGGACAAGACCTTGAAATGCACAGCTTCAGAACAACAAGTGATGCCATCCAAGCCTGCATTCATGGTCCAGTCTTCTGACGAAGACAGGGACGAAGAGGAAGAAGAATCCATCTGCATGAGTGGGGCAAGTTCTAGACCTTTGTCAATTACGCCCAAACATTCTGAGCAGGACATTTCTGCTGAACAGTTCTCGTTTGAATCATCACAGAAAGTGCTTGAGAAAACTCAAGACCTTCCACCTGTAAAGACTGTGGTGACAATACCCACACTCACAATGCAGGAACCCTCTGTTGATGAAGATATCAAAGAGTTCGGGAAAGAAGTAGAAGATGCACCAGAACCAGCTAAAGATATGGAAAATGAAGTCAGCCCTGCACCACTTACCATGCAAGCAAGTGCAGTTATATTAGAAGAGAAGCCAACCTCATGTGTAATCATTTCTAGACAAGAAGGGGACTGCTCCATTACTAGCTGTAAAGATATTCCAATATCAGACTCCCAAGCGACAGAAAGCAGGGACATTCCATCAGCATTATCAAGCACTGACAGGCAACCCACAAGCTTAGCACTTCTTACCACTGAGAGCCAAGTCAGTGAGGTTAAACACCTCGAACCTGAGCACCAAGTCTCTGAATTGGTTCCTGACAAAAAGCCAAAAGAAGACTTTTCAAAGGAAGAAGAAAAACCAGAAAAGGAGGCAGAGAGGGAAATGGAAGGAGAGCGAGAGGTTGCATCTCCAGGATTGCCACAATCTTCTCCTTATTTTGTGTTGGATAAAGGCTCTGAGAGTGTTTCAGATGTCCTTGGACAGGCTGGTGTGGGTGGAGCTGAGACCATGGATAAACTAGACTTAAGTGAGAGCCAACAGGAGCAAAATCAAGAGGTCAGTGTCTCTAAGTATGATCCATATGAAAAACCTGTCCTCAGAGACCAAACCTTGGACTCCAGGAGAGAAGCTGATGTCTGTGTTTTTGAACCACCCTCTGACCTTGGCATTGATGACAACCGGAGAGCCAGTGAGGTGGAGTGCAGCAGGTCCATGTCTCTTCTTGACGAACAATACAAAGATGAACCACTTTCATTCAGTAGGGTTGACTACAGCCCAGTGTCCCTAACAGAGAGCGAACAAAGTAGCCACCACAGTCACTCTGCCTCTCCAATCTATGAAGACAGAGAAAAGGGCCAAGAAGAAGAGAGTGAACGAGAAGAAAGACCAGCCACACCTTATGTTGACAGGAGCTTTTCTCAAACCGATATCCAGGACAACAAAATGGCCCAAGCAGCTGAGTCTTGCACCTATGCATTCAGCCTCAAAGAGGACAAACCAGAGAAATCAGAGAAAGGTGGTGCTGAGGAAATCCCTGCCTCAGAAAGCCAAACGGATATTGGCAGAGATGGGGAAAGGGACAGAGTTTCTGCCAGTCAAGCAGAGCAATCACTAAGAGAAGATCCCTCCTCATCCGTATGGAGCCACTCTGGTAACCAAGTAACAACAGCCACCATGCCTTCGGAAAAGCTCACTGAGAAGGAAACCACAGAAAAAGAGAGGGAAAATGCAACTGCACATTCTTCCAAAGAGAAAAAATCTTCATCTGATACTGAAGAGGAAGGATCTCCCTCGGGTCGATACTCTCCAGCAGAGAAAGACCTTTTACATCATCGAATATCACTGGGTGAGAAAGAGGACACTGCAAGCACTTCAAGTTCTGCCCCTGGTGCCTCTTTCATGGGCCCACAAATAGATGACAATGTCCTCACATCTGATAGGCCTCCAGTTTGTACTTCTGACCTGCAGGACCTTTCAGAGAGAAAGGAAATGTTTGATAGTGGCGTAGACAAAAGGTTGCTAGTGGAAGGAGAAGATTTAAATGATGAAGAAGAGGAGGATGAGGATGAAGAGGATGAGGAAGACAGAGAGGTTGCCAGTGATGCCGATATCGAAAAAGGGGCCCAAGAGAAATCTGAGAAAGAAACCTGCAGACTTGCTTGTGATGATGCTGACACCAAGAAAGAAGACTCGGCTGAAGTAATGCTGACTATCCCTATCAGTATCCCTTCAACTGGGGAAAAGGTCAGCACTACCGCATCAGAGGTTGCTTCCACTTCAAAAGTTGTGGAAACCGGTAAGGACTTGGCTCCAAAATCTGAATTATCTGAGATGTCTGTAATAAATGAGCAATATATAACAGCTACTTCCAAACCTGGTGAGACACAGAGGGAAGATGTGCAAAAAGAGACACCCACACCAGAACTCCAAACACATGACCACTCCATCTTTAAACTTGAAACCATCAAAGACAACAAAGGCGAAACAACTCCTTTATCACCATGTTCTCCCGATAGCATAGAGGAATCTAATGCCATAGCGCTAGCAAGTAAAAACATACAAGATACAGACTTTCATTGTGAACCACAGCCTGTTTCTCCCAAACATGTAGGTGCATCTGGGGTTACTCCCGCCTCCCCAGGGATAGGGTTAATAACAACCAAGGAATCTCAATCACCAGAAGCATGCTCCCTGATGAAAGAAGAACCAAGTGAGCCAGTGGCTGAAGGTGTTTTGACAACCAGCAGTGTGCCAATAGACAGTAAAGGGGCTTCACCAAAGTCTCCAGAAAGGGCCTCCCCAGTTCTCCAAGAAAGCTATGCTGATCTTGGCCAGTGTAAACCATTTGATCTTTCCTGCAGTAAGGATCATCAAGTTGAAATGAAGGACAGAGAAGAAGCTAAGAGACCATCAGAGACCTCCCTTGTATTTCAGTCAAGTGATAAAAAACAGAAAGATGTTGAAGTCCAGAGGCTGACTCCAAGTACAGATGACAGGAAGAATGCAGACAAAACAGAGACACACAGAGAATCTGCCTCATCCGCGAGCACTTTTACAACGATAACATACTCCTCTTCCACATTCTCCTCTACATCTCATAGTTACTCTTCAACAGCCTCTGCTTCTGTCTCTTCTAGTCGAATCCTCAGTGAGGATGTTACGTCTAACAAGTCAATGGAAAGTTGTGGTTCTTTTCAAGACACTGGGGATACTTCTAAGGAGGAATCATCTTCTGGTGGAGCCTACAGAGATGGGTACATGGAAGTGGTTGACAAGCCTACGACAACTGCATCCAGTGTTTCCACAGTTTCACCTACTTCCAGTGAGATGGAATTGGTCAGCAAAGAGAGTACTGATGCCTTTGATCCTCAAGAAACAAGATTAAAAGTATCTGTTCCACCTCTACAAAGTACCCAACCAGACATACCACCAGCTAATCTCCCTATATCAGGAACCCTCATTGATGCTTCCCTGACACAAAGGGTGGAATCCTCTGACAAATTGTGCCTAAGTCCAACAGCAAAAACTGAATTGCACACATTTGAAATGGAGTGTCTAAAAACAGCGACTCAGCAAGGTGCACTGTTGTCTCTCACTGAATCACATGCAGTAGAAGCAATTACTGCAGACACAGTCACTGTAACCTCCGCTACTATGCCAGGTCCCCGACTGGATGTGACTATGTTAACAACTGAACAGACGACGTCTGTTGGCCCCCAAGAACTATATTATGGAGGCCTCAAAACTCCATGTGGCACACGGGACCTGACCGAAACAAACGAGGGACAGCAATACCAGACACTCATCACAGAGCCCAAAGAGGGCTCAGATTCAGGAGGGCTAAGCATTGAACCGATTCAAGTCTTACCGGTTGCCACAGAGAAAGATAAGGTCAAAGAAAGTGAAATGAACCAGAAGTCAAGTGAATGTGTATTAGATGAGCAGATATTGAAAGACAGCAAAATAGAGGAAAGTAAAGATACTGCTGACTTTAAAGCAGATGGTTGCAGGAAAGGGGACCCGGAGGTAACCACGTTGACCATGCCACAGCTGGCAGTCAGGAGAAAAAGTAGCCTATCTGACTGGGAGATGCTGCAGAGGCCCGAAGGCTTCCCAACTGCCCCTCCTCCAGGTTATGGGGACAACGACGACGATGCTAAAGACATAGCGGAACCCATGGAATGGATGGCATCTCTCCACAGCTCATTTTCATCCTCCGCCAAGAATACGCAACAAACAGAGTCGTCTGGAGCTGTAGGCGCCCAATCTGACCGCCCCTCTGACCTGTTTGCCAGAGCACCTGGCTCTCCTCCTGGCTCCTCTTCTTGTGAGTATGCCCACCGCAAGGGGGAGCTGTCCCCCTCATTCATCAACCCCAACCTCCACCAGCTGTCCAGCGATGAAACAGAGGAGGACAAAAAAAGCAATTCATCCCAGGAGGGTGATGAAGACGATCGCGAGCAGCACTCCGTGAAGAGGCGATCTCACAAGCAGAGGCGCCACCATAGTCAGACTCACAGTGAAGAGGTTGGGTCTGGGACGCACCAGTTGTCAGGCACCATGTCGTCTGGGTTGGCAGTGACGCTAGCTGGAGAGGAAACGCCCCCGACAAGCGCAAGTGAGTCACTGCCGTCCCAGTCTGACTCAGACGTTCCCCCAGAGACCGAGGAATGCCCGTCCATCACAGCCGAGGGGAACTTGGACTCGGACGAGGATGCAGAACATCTTCCCGTGGACAAAATGTCAGCCTCCGGGACTGGAGGGAGCCACCAACCCCCTTCACCCCGGCCCGCCCAGAAGACACAGGACCCTCTCCCTGCACCCATGAAGGACCCCTCCCCAGACCCTCCACGTCCAGACGTCTGCATGGTGGACCCTGAGGCTCTTCTCAAGGACCACATCAGCACGGAGAAACCCCTGAAGAAAGAGCACAAGACAACCAAGGTACTCAGGAAGAGCAAACCCAAGTCAGCCTCTCCTGCACGGAAGGGGGAAGGCAGGAAGAGGTCAACTACCCCCGTGAAGCAGGGCACCAAGGAGGGCAGCTCATCGCGCTCAGCCTCTATGAGGAGGAGGGACCCAGAGAGAAGCTCCAGGCTCCTCAAGATGTCCGAGACCCAAGGATCCCGCAGCGATATAAACAACCCTGGAAAGATCTTGGTCAATGGTGTGAAGAGCAGTCCAGGTCTGTTCATGTTTTTTGTATCATTCTCTAGCATAGAATTATCTTCAGGGCACAGCTTTGATTGGTTAGCTAAATTACTCAACAGGATGTAATTCGAAATCCAAAATGTCAGAAAAACCTTTATTCAGTGTGGTTGCGAATGCAAGCACATTAGATGTTATTATGTAACTGTTTGCTTCAGGTTGATTTTATTAACCGATTTTATTAATCATAATAAATAAAGTATATGAATGTTTGTTTATTTAAAGTAAGAACAGATTTACCCAGACACGTTCTCAATGCTCCTTGGATTGTGCTTTAGGGAACACAACCCCCAAGGCGGGTGCAGCCCTACCCTCTGGGCCGCCCATCTACGTGGATCTGGCATACGTGCCCAACCACTGTAGTGTCAAGAACGTGGACCAGGAGTTCTTCAAGAGGGTGCGGGCGTCTTACTACGTTGTGAGCGGCAATGACCCGGGCAGCGGAGAGCCTAGCCGAGGGGTTCTGGATGCGCTGCTCGAGGGAAAGTCTCACTGGGGATCCAATCTACAGGTAGCTATTTCACAAATGCCCTGCCATGTTATGGAGCAAAACACAATGAGATTGGACAAGAACACAAATACTGAACTGGTTGTTGAAATTGCGAGTGGAAAGCAGTATTGCGTATTCCTTATTGTTTTATTGTTTAGTAATTAACCCCCCCCCCGTTCCAAAGATATATTATGGACATTCAATATAACGTCTACTCCATACAACTACTCTATGCTTACTAACTAACTAACTAAAACTACTTTGCTTTTTAATTTATGATAATGCCCTTTGCAGCCCTTATGCTGATAACAGCGTACTGCAGGAGTGAGTCTGATATCGCTGCATTGTTGTGTATTTTTATGCACAAATTAGTGTCTTTTCTGCATAAATTCCCAAGATCCCTAAAGTTTTAAAAATAAACTACAAAGAAAGGCCCTCCTACCCCTGTGCCCCGGCTCAGCTATGATGATGCTGTGTGGGGGAATGTGATAGTCAGGGAATATGGATTCCTCCCAAACAAATCAGGAGGCAGACGACAACATGGCGCCGACGAAGGCAGACGTGTCTCGAGCTCCTCCTCAACTTGCACTATTAGAGGAGCCAGAGACTAAAGAATTTCATTGCCAGTGACTGCTCTGTAATTACTGCGCATATGACAA
>JAOTIX010000139.1:8298082-8308536 GCA_027123715.1 Gaidropsarus macrophthalmus
ACACACACACACACACACACACACACACACACACACACACACACACACACACACACACACACACACACACAATCACATCAGAAAGGTAAAGAGTGTGTTAGTATGCATTAACTCATCTTAAAAAGGGTGAACGGTTTATTGAGAAAAATATTCAAAGTTGTTTGTAATGCACTCAGTAGCACCGGGAGACACGTTTGTCTCCTGCGGTAACTCAGCTTCGCCACTAGAGGGCTCATTCAATAAGAGGTGGCTTCCCTAAACAGCAAAGGAATTCCTCAGAAAACCCCGAAACTGCTATAAAGTCAGTGACTATTTTGCACTGCCGATGACGCCACCAATTACAATCAGGCTGAAACTTAGGCTACCTAAAATAAATAACGCTTTGACACGTCGGATTGAACACCGTCGTTTAACTGAGAGACTGGGAAAAAAATGTTTAGGCTACGTGAACCGTGACGACCGCTAGTAAATACAGATCATAACTAAGCTTTTCCGCAAATTGTGAACAATGGTATTGGTTGAGGCGACAGTGGCGTGTTCGAGCCACAGGTGTGTGTGTGTGTGTGTGTGTGTGTGTGTGTGTGTGTGTGTACACGCGTATGGCCAAGTGTGTCGGAGGTAAAAGAATCACGCCATGCACAATGTGGTCAAACCTGCACAGCTTCCTCCTCCCTGCTCCACTTACGCTGTTATAATCATACAACGGCAGTTGCCATTGCAAAGCCATGACCGCCGAGACAGAGACGGGTTCGACTGGTTTCAGGGAGTGGCCTCACACCGTTAAGACTTGACATGCGGTTGAACGTAAGCACTAGCCTATACTTTAAATAGGGGCCCGTTTATGTCTACAGACGCTTTAATCCAAAGCGATATACAGTAAGGGGAGCTATTGAGGACCCCCAATGCATTGTCAGCTACGTCAACCTTTCAGAAGATATTGGGGGCGGGGTTGGTTTATCAATGGGCGATGAAGCGGTGAGTAAGACCGTGACTCACCTGCGTGGGGTAGAGTCAAGGGAATTCTACCACGCAGCTTAAGCATTCCGCTGCGTGTTGTAGCCTACTTCATGCCTGTAACATGCCAACCAGCATAGCTTGGAACACACACACTTGCGCAAGCAAAAATGAACGCACTGATGCTCGAGAGGCAGCAGTATTCTCGAAAGAGGAGGCGAAGGAAGTGGGTCAAGACCTGACAGAGCTATGCTGAGTCCTGTATGTTGAGCAACAATAACCATCTGAACGTGGTTAACTCAATACATGGAGAACTTCCAACCGTGTCCATCATGGATGGAAGCAAAATCAAAGTATCCGAAAGGATAACGTTCGCCACAATACGATTAGTTTGTTGCATTCAAACTCAAATTAGAGAGAGAAAGATGGATAAATCAACGTCCCACTGATGATTATTTTAACGTCTAACATTGAAATCAACACCATCATAGCCATGGGGCAGGAACAAATACAAACATTGCTTCAGCAACATGAACTACCAATGAAAACATCGTAGACGTACATTGGAGTCCGGAGATTTATGGAATATAGGTCTTTGTACCGACTCGACTCATTTGGTTCAGTTGATTGCTGCTGAATGAAATCTCAGCCTCAACAGGACTTCTGGAATTACGCATAGCCTGCGCAAAACGG
Organism: Gaidropsarus macrophthalmus; assembly: GCA_027123715.1. Taxonomy (NCBI): domain Eukaryota; kingdom Metazoa; phylum Chordata; class Actinopteri; order Gadiformes; family Gaidropsaridae; genus Gaidropsarus; species Gaidropsarus macrophthalmus. The sequence continues at coordinate 8,299,730 of JAOTIX010000139.1, forward strand.
GTTACGGTTCATCACCAATATGGGGCAAAGCATGTCGTGCTACAATGGGGGGGGAAAGAGAGATGCACCCATCATGGCATGAAGAGGCGACGGCTAATTGTGCTCCGAAGAGCCATTATCTCATTTCAGAGTTAGCCTACCTGCGTCTGTTACGCAACACTCCTTGAAACGAGACACAAAAGTGGCTCACAACGCAGGTCCCTCGCACATTTAACCATTAAGTTGAGAGGGATAAACACAGCAATTACGTTTACCACGTCGAATGAATGTCTCTCTTTAAAAAAAAAAAGTACGCCTCCTGAGCATGGCTTCAATTCCATGATAAGGATGTGGTGAACTCACCTGCCCATTTGCCAAGCTTAGGAGAAAGCAACCGTCCATTTCCCAACACCCAAATCCGGATCCCAGAGAGGAGTCTGTACAGCAGCCATAGAGCAAAGGAGGCCACGGTGAACGCGCCGACCCACATAAGCGGCGTCTCGGCCCGTCGCAGCAAGTCCTCTACGTTATAAGGTGACTGCATGCTAACGTGTTAGTAGTCGCCTGAGCTAGACACCTCGGCTTCCAAATAATGTAGGCTACTCTCAAATTGGCTAGGCTGCACGGCGATGAGTGGTCCCTTTATATGGATCTTCTTTTTCTTGTAGCATCACACACACACACACACACACTCTCTCTCTCTCTCTTACACACACACACACACACACACACACACACACATGCATACACACGCACACACACACACACACACACACACACACACATACATACAAACACACCCCCAACTCCCTCAACACTTGTCTAGCCTGATTTTAAAGCGCGCCGCCCACCACCTGCTCTATAGACTCCGGCGAACCCTCCTACATACCACATTGGCTACGTATCCTGTCCAACAACTCATACGTCCAGTCGTTGGTCACATTTGCATGTCAATCAAAGAAAACACCGATTCCCATTCATGAAATAGGGCGGGTCTAATGGAGGGGGGTGAGCTTCGATTGGGCAAAACGTTATGAAGGCTCAGGAACGCGAGTTTATCATTGGTGTTGGCTGGAACAGGTATTTTAGCATGAGTGATAGTATTACGCCGAAGCCCACGCGTCCGCAGCCTGCGCGTAAAAAAACAACTGCCCATTCCACTTTATGAATGAAAAGACGTTCCCATTGGACATCGCTTCCAACAGCAACCCTCCCTTCCATTATCTTTGCTAACGAGACCAAAATAATGGCTAAGTAAAAATAAGTATGTTGCAGCATCCCTCCTCTTCAGATGTGACTGACGCGTGCCAATTTGACGTCTGCATTGCTGCGCCATTCTCTCCGGAAACAGTAACATTGATTAATGGGGTTTCGAATACCCACTAGCTAAACCTGTTTTTCCGCCCTCGATTCAGCGCAGATGACGGACCACGCACGAAATCCGCCCATATAACTACAAGATCCATAATCCACTCGGCTAGTGGTAATCTCGCGATACTATTAAAATGCACGTTCCTGTCCCATAATGATCAGGTGTATTTTACATGGAAATATATGCTACCGAGACAAGGATTGCGATTTGCCACTGATTTTATTTTTAAGACATGTACAATGCAGGACACTCGATTATGTTTGTAGCACTAAAATAGTCACAAAATGTGTTTCCATTCATTCTGTCCTAGAAGGAGGCGTTTCCCTTTACATACTTTTCTAGGTGCCACCGTAGAGCCACGACCACCCCAGACTAAACATGAAATGCAAAACACACAGAGCTCTTTGATACAAAGTAAATACTGCAATGTACTCAGCACAGATGCAAAACTATGAGAAAGCATTAATCTCATACCAGTGTGAATACAGTTAATCGCATTCCATAAGTGGGTGACCAACGTCATATGAACTTGTGTTTATTGTGTGGGACTGAGGCTTAAGTCCTGATAACTTGACATCAACCGACTGACATCAAATACCATGTGTAGGCGAGATCTGACCTGCTATGATAATGGCGTAGGGCACAATTGATCTTCTATCTTATAAGTCATCTTCAACAAATATTACATTTATAATCATTTATAACCAGGGGTTTATGTTACAAAACACAATAAACAAACTGTTGAATACAAATGTCAGGCAAAAAGGAGCCTCAACCGCCCAAAACAGCACAGAATAAAGTAGCGTTGCGCCTCTACAAATCATCCCACCGGTCTGCATGTCTGAGGTCTGCCGTGTGTGCTCCGAGTCAAAGGCTGAAAAAGAAAAAAAGAAAACAACATTGTATTTAGTGTTTACTTTGCCAATACGAACGAAACTCCCTATTGTTTATATTTCTATTGTAGACAAGACTTTTCAATGCAAATGTTCTGCTTCACCTCGGCCTAGTTTTGAAGCCTTTGAATAATGAACATAGAGTACAAACACAACGTTTACTGTTACCAATGCAATGCACTTACTTACTTGCACTGTTCTGCCCCGCGCCCTCCACACACACACACACACACACACACACACACACACACACACACACACACACACACACACACACCGATAGGCCTACTGAAGAAATACACTCCTCGATGTCAGTTTACTATTTTAATGACAATGATGGATGGATGAATCATGGTTGTATAATTGATAATGCATTACAAAGTTTTTAACAAGCTTTCTATTTTATAACACGATTTTGCATGCACTGTACGTGCATCTAGGTCCTTATTCACAATTATGCTCTCACTTTCTTCGATTCTGAGAAAATAACCAGTAACTTTGTTATGTACATTTAAACAAAAAGTAACGATACGTTTGAACGTGAAATGAACATTTCAGCACCACAACGATGGACAGAGACATGAGGCGAGCTGCTGTCAGTATATTTCATACCTCTAAAATATCCAATGTTGTTTTCAGACACCATTTTCTACTCAGAGTAACAATACTTACAACCTATACTGAACATCTCCAGTTAAATCAGAATAATATTACTGTAGTTTGTGACATAGGTTATGGGACTTTTTATGATAGAGTGCTACAATTATCTCTTTTACAAAATGTACTGCAACTAAAAATACAGTTGTAAATACAACGCAAAATACTTCTCTCCAGCAAAAATTCAAACCCTCTACACACTAGCATGAATATTTTTGCCATGTAATTATACTGCAATTTTCAAAACAAATAGTAACATTTCCTAGACAAAGTAGCAGAGGTGAAGAGGTGTAGCAAACATGTAAACACGTGTGTGTGTGTGTGTGTGTGTCTGTGTGTCTGTGTGTATGTTTTATAATTACCTGGAGCTGTAGGTGATCATAGGTTGACATGCAGTCAGATTTGTCGTTACATTGTGTTTTTGGTAGTCATTCTGCAGGATAAAGAAAAAACACACAGCTCATTTCATCAGGTCATCTCCTTCTCTTGTTCCTATAACAATACATAAAGCCAGTCCGGCATGAGATTATGTCAACATTAATAAACTGTGGTTTGAAGAAACAGTTGCATCATATATAAATGTTTGGCAATATGTACCTTGAAAAATGAAGAAACCATTTTTGTAAAAGTTTTTGATGTGATACTCAAATGTTCAGTGTTACTGTTATGACATATTTTACAGTTTTTATTACATTTATATATAATATTTACAATCACTGTAATATAGAATATACCAATGCAGTGAAAAGGGCAACACCTTTTGTCGAATGGTATTTGAATTCATCATCATTCTCTATCAGAAATAACATCCTTACATCATTAAGAGCCAGACCTACACAAACATTAAATGTTACATTTCCATTATATTATACAACTATGTTAAAGTATATTAAACTTACATAAATGTTTTTTCTGTGTGTTGTGTTCACAGTTCACTGTCACTCTCACACACACTCTTATTACATTTCAATGTGAACTTGCTTGAATTCGCAGACATGCTAATGTCATAAAAAGTAACATTTGTGACTTGCAAAATATCACACGTAACTACTATACAAGCATGGTGTGTCTTTTTTGCTACACACACACACATTCCCCCCCCCCCCCCACACACACACACACACACTCACACTCTCACATACAAATACTCACACTTGTTAATTGAAACATATATTACTTTGCATTTGAACCTGTTATTTCTCGACATTACTGCTTTACTACCTTCAACACCTCTATCTTCCAAAGTTTAATTACATAAATCCTTCATGCAATGCCTAATACTTCTTAGCTCTCTCCCTATTTGTGACTCTTTGCAGTATTATTGTTTACATATTGATTTAAGTATACACATACATTGTTAAGTTTTCACTTACAGAAACCAGATTTTTTTCTCATTTGTCGTGGGAATCAGGACAAATTAGATCAGCTTCATGTTGGGACTGCAACAAAAATCACTGCAAGAAGGTGTAATGGGCTACTTTGTCTTTATTTCAAATACATTTACATTGAATTTATTCTATTTTGTCATTCATTGGTTTTTCTATAGAGCACAATCCACAAATATTGCTCATGGCCCTTGTTTAAGGTTCTGATGTTGTGTTTGGTCAGGGGAGCTGTATGTATCTTTGGACTTGCTGAAGTTTGTCCGTCAATGTTTTTGTAAAGGAGGTACCAGATCTAAAATAAGGCTTCACAACTCTCTCCCTCTTTGTATTACCTCACTTTTTGTATACACACACACACACACACACACACACACACACACACCAGCCATACTTTTCATTCATAAGTTGAATGAATTAATAAATACCTTCATCTTTCAAAATATACATATGTGTGGATTTGACTTTGACTTTGAGGCCTTCACTGTCTGGAATGCTTAAAGAGCAACACTGAGCTAGTGGCTTGACCATTCGCAGGCGCATAACTACATATATAACATACATGCTCGGAAATATCCAATGCCACTACAAACTGTCAGTGTGGCTACCTTAGCAGCTTGGTTTCAATGTGTTTGTTTTAAAACCAAATCCACCTCTACAAGGGAGGAGTGTGTGTGTGTGTGTGTGTGTGTGTGTGTGTGTGTGTGTGTGTGTGTGTGTGTATGTGTGTGTGTGATTGAGCGTATGCTCCATAATTACCAGTATCTTTTTAGAGTTTGCAGACAGACACAGAGTCTGGTGTGGAGCGTTGAGTGTTGTATTCACCCTGCAAGATGAGAACACTGCCTATAATAAACAGGATCATTCAAAGTAATCATTTTTTTATTGACCAAATGAACAGTATAAGAAATGTGTAATTCTGAAATGTTTTGCTCATCTGCACACATTTAACCAGTAGTAACTAACAAAAAGGCTGTGACCTTTGATGAACTGAAAATGATGATTTTGAGAAATGTTTAGTGCGTTTTACATGCTTACATGCTCTATTGTATTTCAGCCAACATTTGTTTTATTGCAAAGGATAATATGATTTTGTAACAATTGTTACACAATTATGTATTTCATTACAATTGTTATGGAATTATGAATATTGTTGTACAAGTTCTATTGAATAGAAATATAAGTAATCTATTTGTGTAATTCATTTCCATACTTATACAACAGTAATGTAATCTATGTAATCTAGTAATCTATGTTTTGGGTTGAAACACAGTCTGACACACACATACACTGAACCACAAGCCAGTGCTTCACTCACTAATGACAAACTCACAAAGTTAAGTGCTCAGATGTATAACGTTAAATTGTTATTATATTGTTGTTCAAGTTCTATTGAATAGAAATATAATTATTCTATTTGTCTAATTAATTCCCATACAACATTAAATATATGAGTTGGGTTGAAACACAGACTGACACACACATGCACTGAACCACAAGCCAGTGCTTCATACACAAAAGTGACTGCTCAGATGCGTAATACAAACCATGGGGTTTGCAATAATAGTTAATATGAGAATAAATAACTATTATCATTCAGAAAGAACATTATTGTTACACAAAGCATTCCTAATAAATTACGTTTACTTCTGGCTTTTCAGACTAATTAGAAATATATGTCATTACCTTTTTTAATTTTACAAACAAGAGGAGAAAAGGACATTACCATTTATGAAAGCATATCTTGTGAATTGTATATTGTTCAGACTATAATTTCAGGGATCTATTTGGATTGAATGAATGAAATTGGATGAAATTCTAGATTTATAACTGCAAATCAAGATTGAATTAATGTTCATAAGTCTGACGTTAGTGATGGATATTAGTGAGACCATTGTAATTTAATTAAACACCTTTTTCTGTAAAACAAAATACATAAACAACTTCAAATAATGATAACAATACAAAATATTAATCATTAAGTTGTGGAACTGAAAGAACATGGTTCTAATTCTTTGTAAAGTTTGTTGACAAAAATAACTTGTTGTGTGAATGTGTAAGAGCGCAAGAGAGCCGATATGTGAATGTGTGACAATGAGTCAGAGAGCGGAATGACGTCATCATTTCAGGGGAATGCATTCGTTTATTTGCCACATATTGTCACACAGTGTGTGTTATGTGTGTGATTTTGTCTGTGTGTGTCTGTGTGTGTGTGTGTGCGTGTGTGCGTGTGTGCGTGTGTGTGTGTGCGTGCGTGTGTGCGTGCGTGTGTGTGTGTGTGTGTGTGTGTGTGTGGGGGGGGGGGGCAGCTGATGTATAAGTATAACCTGCTCTCATTCATGAATGTGTTTCAATGAGAATTGAGAAGTGTATTTTGGTTGTAATAATAATAATAAGTTAATTCTTTATGGCGCCTTTCTCAAAATCAAGGTGACTTTACATAGAGGAACACACAACCGCAAACAGTCAAGACAATACAACAAGGACATGCTAACTGCGTAATACACTTCTGAAAAGTCACAAGAAGCTTACCAACATATTTTACTACACAACAAAGTTCTTACACTTACAATCCATCACAGAAGAACGGTTTAACTTACACTTTCAGTCAACAAGCTAAACCCTGCCGTTCTGAAAGGGCCTGTGGATAACAGAGCTCCTCCGCTAACATAGGACGGCCTTCAGGGAGCGACGGTGGCTTATCCCTAATTGGAGTAGATTACTGCAAACTCACGCAGCCCCACCTAATCTGGTCTGGAGCACTTTGCAACCACACTAATGAATCAAAACTAAACCAAGATTAGTTTTCAGAATTGATAAATGCTTTATCCATCAATGATTTATCCATCTTCAGCACACATTTTAAAGCTAAATAACAATATAAATACTATTGGAAAATAATCATGACACCTAATGACATCTCCTCATATGGGAATTTAAAATTACAGATAATCCAAACAGTCAGTCCAAGTAGCTGTCAAATTCTCTTGTGAGTGAGTGTCTCTGTATGTCTTTTGCCTCTCACTCTCTGACAAGTCAGGTTACATGCATTTGACTGTGTGTGTGCATGTGTGTCTGCGTGCATGCAGGTGTCCACACTCCCATATATGCAGAGAGAGATGGCAGAGTGCGGCACCAGACTTTGGCATCTCTCTGTCTCTGGGTCTTTGCTCTGCAACAACAAACGCCAGAGCGTGAGTAGCCAGTATACTCACAAATTGGCCCTTTGCTCTTCAACCTAAGCAGGCCCCTGTCTTGCGTGTCACGGTGCCCCCACGTCCTGTATCTTTGCTGACTCATGCTCAGGCTCGGACCTTGGTGGAAAAAAACAAATAATACGGAAAGTCACGGCATGAGCAGTGACATATTTGAGTCTTTACAGTAAAGCATCCAGAAATAGTTAATGGTCGCATTTAGTACAGTATATATTTGACAAGATCCTGGCACACCTTAAAGATGTCATGCCACACATGTTTCATTCATGAACACCAATGCTAACCTGGATCGACAAATACGAAACTCGCAGTCAGAGTAAAATGTTACCACGAAGCTCACTTACGAGTCAATTTGTCCAGCAGGGTTTTCCGCTTTAGTTTCAATGCGCGTTCCCATAAATAATAACTATGCCAAATGCAGAATGGTCCAACATTAATCCCAATCCCAGTGGATATGATTTCAAAATGCAAAAGCAACGTCCAACCTGCTTTATTGTGTAAACTTTAAATACACCCTATTTAACAATGTGGCCAGAGAACCAGTGACCACAGTTAAAATCTTGCCTGTCCATCATCATGCCTTTTATAATAATAGATGAACCAAATGTGACAGTGCAACGAATCCTTGAGCAACTACGTAGCACTAGCTCAACACCGTGATCTCACAGGAATCCGTGGAATAACCATGGGTAACGCTTAACTCAAAATCCGTGGTGGGACCACGGAATCACTGAAATTTCCGTGAAATACACACAGATTTCACTCCAAATGAATGACACCCATTTCTTGTGGCCCACACAGGGGATCCCTGTTTCAACAACTCAGTGCAGATTTCGCTCAATACAATACAACGGACGCTGACATTTTCATGAAGGGTTCAGGGTTAGGGTTAGGGTAAGGGTTAGGGTTAGGGTTAGGGTTAGGGTTAGGGTTAGTTAATGACACACAAGTGTCATTCACTTGCAATGGAGCAAAATCTGTGTGACATTTCTGTGATTCCGTGGGTGCACCACGGATTTTGAGTTAAGCGTATTTCACCGATTTCTGTGAGACCAGGCTGAGCTCAATCTTGATTCTGTCAGAATTTCTGTGGACGGTTACGAACCAACCAAGTGGGCAGGACCGTGAATAATAATTTCAGTGCTACATAGCACTGAAGGCTTATCCAGATTGGCTCATATTTCCTGCCTTTTTCCTTTTTTAATTTTTTTTAAATTTTTTAACCAGGTCAACTTTATTTAACCAGGTAAAAAGACCCGTTGAGATCGAGATCTCATTTTCAAGGGCGACCTGGCCAAGAGGACAGCAG
>JAOTIX010000139.1:8404956-8416383 GCA_027123715.1 Gaidropsarus macrophthalmus
TCTCCAAATACTCCCAGCAAATACAAATACTGACTTGAGTGAAAACACCTTTGTCACGCAAGGCATGAACGAAACATGGGGGCCGGCGTGTTAACATTTAACAAAGGATTAGCAAGCATTTAACCATATCGTTGGCTGAAGCTTATGGTGACCTGTGCTCTCCGTAACCTACGTTCAACATAAAAAGAGGTCCACATTTTAAAAAAGCCAAGCTGTCAGAATTTGGATGTCTAGGGCAACTGGTGAAAATCCACGACTTGCATGTGATCATTTATTCACACACCCATTTATCACTCGTAGGCACTATGAACCTATAATGCACACACTTTCTCAAAAGTAAAGATAATATGGCGTCAATGTGCATCCTACCAGGGCAGCACGAAGAAATATTGAAGTTGGTTCAATGGTTCACTGCGTGGCTTCAACTGTCTCTTGTCATCCGGGGGTGTAGGTGAAGCGGACCTATTCCCAGGGAACGTACCGTGCAGGAGCCATGCGCCAGGTCAGCCTCGTAGGGGCTGTGGATGAGGAGGTTGGGGATTACTTCCCAGAATTCATTAGCATGCTGGCAGACTCCCCCTTCCTGGAGGTTTGTACTTTTTTTCACATCCTGATCAAAGTAAGGGGTTGACCCAACGCTGGTAGCAGCTGTTGGCAGCATGTCCTGTTGAAATAGGCTACTGGTTGTGAGCCTTCAAGATGCAGACATCCAAGAAAACCCTACAATAGTTTAAAAAAAAAAACCCATAAATGTTTCATTATTTTTGTATCACCTACCTTTGTAGGGACGATACTTTAATTTACAATATTTGTAGTACTTTATGGTTTTTCTCAAAGGGAACTTGTCTACAACTTTAGTTTAACAGGATGTTCTTATGAGTCCCTTGCGGTATCAACCTCAACTTGGTAATGTTGGTGTCGGCCATGAGAAGCAGTTCGTAATGGTCTAGGGAAAACTCCATATCATGCATCCCTACTATAAGAGATCATGGCTGAGATACTACTTGAACTACTTCTCTAATACCACTATATATTCTGAACACTGTTGTACTCAAAACTAAACCAAGGGAACTGTTGTACTTGATCAGTCATTTTATGAGTACTGCATTAGACATGGTTGGAGTTTCCCTGATAGTCATCAGATGTGCATATGAACTGTTCCTGTTGACATTCTGCAGAGGACACTGCCCTGGGGCACCTTCTCCAGCCTCCGTCTTCAGAGCCCCACGGAGAGTGATGACGGGCCGATCATGTGGGTCCGCCCCGGAGAACAAATGATCCCAATGGCAGACATGCCAAAGTCCCCCTTCAAAAGGAAAAGGTGAGCAATTAATGTTTTATCAAACCGGTGTAGGGATAATTTATACATAGATTTGCGGTATTTGATTTGTGCTCACCTTAAATACACTTTAATGTAGGATATGCCGGTAATCAACAATGGTCAAATAAAAATGTTTTCTCATCCTTTGTTCTTCTTGCTTCTTGCTTGCTTTCATCTGAACATATAGCAGATCCACCAACGAGATAAAGAACCTGCAGTACCTGCCGCGGGCCAGCGAGCCAAGGGAGATGCTGTTTGAGGACCGGACCCGAGCCCATGCCGACCACATTGGCCAGGGCTTCGAAAGACAGACCACAGCTGCTGTGGGTGTCTTAAAGGCTGTCCGTTGCGGGGAAGGGTGAGTGCCCGATGCCTTGCCCAAAATACACCCCTGTGTTCATGTGGGCTTTGGTGGTAGTCACCCTTTGAGGTCCGACTGATGTCTGTTTGGTCACACAGCAGCGAAGGACCGGCCCGGATCACCAAAGACGTGGTGTGTTTTCACGCGGGAGATTTCCCTGACGTGGTCATGAGGCTACAGCTTGACCTCCATGAACCCCCGCTCTCACAGGTAGGGTCATATCGATCTGACTGACCAAGCAGCATACACTTCCAGGTGCCTGATTCCAACGGATTCTCCTCTGCGCTATGCTGTTTGGTGAAATGTATTTGCTGTGCTTCTCTCATCCCCCTCCCCAGTGTGTGCAGTGGATTGATGATGCCAAGCTGAACCAGCTGAGGAGGGAGGGAATCCGCTACGCTCGCATCCAGCTCTACCATGATGACATCTACTTCATCCCCAGAGGCGTGGTTCATCAGTTCAAAACGGTGTCAGCCGTGTGCAGCCTGGCCTGGCACATCCGCCTCAGGCAGTATCACCTCGATGAGGAGAAGGTTGAAGACGAGATCCATACTCCAACACGGATGCTGCTTCGGCTCAAAGAGGAAGATGATGATGACGACGACGATGATGATGATGACGACGACCAGGAGGAGGAGAGAGATAGGACAAAGGACTGTAATGCTCGTTTGAAGATCCCACCTGAGTTTGAGGATAGGAGAAGAGAGGACTGGAGGCACCCCTCTTCTCAAGGACCTAGAAGAGCTTACGTGGAGGAAGACACAAAGTCGGAGATGAAGCTGGAAGCCGACGACTGCTCACCCACTCATAGACCAGACTTCATTAAGAAGGAGAGGGAGGAAGGCTTGCTTACAGAAAGCCTGATGGAGATTACGCCCAAAGACGAGGAGATGGAGGAGGGAATGGGGCGAGGCCGTGGAGATGGTTCTGCCTGTCAGACACTACAAAAGGGGATAGATGAGGAAGGACAGGCTAGTGCCACCTTAGGGATACTACAGCACATCACAAACGTGAATGATGTGGCAGAGGAGAGGCAGCAGAAGCACGCTATGGCAGAGGAGAGGCAGTTACAGGGCCACGGTGCGAGAGAGAAAGCTAGAGAGGATTGTACAGGTGTACCATCAACACCGGTCCGAAAGGATAAGGAAAAGGCTAGGGGCAAAGATAAAGAGGACAGAGAGAGGGGGAAAGACAGGGAGAAGAAGGACAAAGAGCGTGTGAAAGAGAAGGAACGGGATAAGAAAGACCGGCCAAAGGACCGGGAGAAGGAAAGGATCAGGGAGAGAGAGAGACCAAAGCCTGTGTGTCTGACGTTGACCCACCCACTGGTCCAAGTCAAGAAAAAGGATGAGGAGGAGCGAACACGAGAGGACAGCGGCCCCTCCACGCTTCCCTTGCAGAAGGAGGATAGGGCGTCCAAAGAGCCCGAGTCTGCCTCCAAAATGCCTTCCCAGGTCAAGAGAGACAAGGAGCCTGACAAAGATCGGCCCGGCATGCTACCTCACGCCAGGCTGGAGAGGGACGACTCCAAGGAGGGCAGCTTGCATCGACACAAGCCCTCCCATGGGAAGAAGGAGAAGAGCAGCCACAGGGAAGGAAAGGACAGCCAAGCCCGGAGCAAGACGGCCAGAGAGGACACCAAGCCAGGCCCCCTCAGACAGACCCAATTCAAGAAAGAGGGGAAGAAGCACAAGGATATCAACAACAAGGAGGAGCGGAAGAAGGCCAACGCCGCTCAGGGTTTTGTACCGCCGCCAGAACACAAGCCCACACCACGGACACTCATCACCTTTGACCTCTTCAAGCCTATGGACGTTCACCAAACTCTGCCTGTGTCCTACACAGACACGCGCGTCAAGAGCCACCACCACGGTAACTCTCGGGGCCTGTCGGGCTCCAGATTCGGAGCGGACAGTCGGACATTCACGCCCTCTAAAGGACCCAAAGCTAAGGACCCAAAGCAGGTCAAGCCCACGCCAAACTCTGAGTCCCAGCTCTTGTTAAAGCAGCCGCTAAAACCACACACCCCCCAAACCCAGAAGGACTTTTTAATATGAATGTCTCGTCTGGTGGTCTTTCTACTGTACAACTTCGCCAAGGCTGTGTGGAAGTTTTTTTGTTTTTTTTTAACCGCACCCTTCCTTCACATATGAACATGTTTCTAAATGTTTGGCCAAAGGATAGCTCATACACCAACGCATTTACTCTGGTTATCTGAACCGAGAGCGAGGTACTTAAATGGGTGCAACATTTTCTGTTGGTTGGCGAATGTATGTAGGCTCTTACAGATCAGTGACCCATCAACTGTAAGGTACTCGATCACACCCTCTGGAAACATCTGGTCTTTCTTTTCTGCTATAGGAAAACCCCAATGTTTGAACATTTCATGTCTCCAGGGCTCTTTTTTTTACATATTGCTGTAGTCTTACCAGTTTTTATTTTGAACACTTTGAAATGTTTTGACTGGATTCACTGACTCACAGGGCTGTAAATACTACTGTACAGTATAGATGTATTAGCATTAAGGTGAGAAAATGTATACAGATATTGCATATATTTTTTGTAAGATGAGTTTTATTTTCCATAGAACTTATTTATATCATTTACTGTCAGTTTTTATTTGAAACCAATGTATTTGAGAATTATTTTGTAAATACATTTTATTTCCTAGGGTAAGACTTGGTAGTGTGATTTATACTCCAAAACTCTCAATAAATGGTTCAGAAGATTGTGTGAATTTTTCTTAAATGTATTCTTGGTAACATGGTATGTCATCATTGATTAAGGAAACATTGCAAGTCGAAATACTGGCCGCAACCAGTAGTTTGAAGTTGTCGGAACGTATGTTTTTGTTTTGGCCTGTGAAATTATGAACTTATTCGGATGACCCCGGGTTGCCAGATGGGAAAACAATTTGTACATAGCCTGTCGCAGCCACGGGAGCAACTCACACCAATGGATTAACTGAGATTTTTCTAGCTTTGACCAGACAAAAAAAAGCATAGTCCTCTCAAAAACGTGCCATGACCAGAACTGACCGACCGCTTTGAGCCAAGGATTTCGAAACCGATGCCACATGAGCTGGTTAATAATTTGCAAACCATAAAGTTCAAATGTATACATTAGCTCACAACCCATCATGTAGAGCCCGTTGTTTGTACATTTCAAAATAGAATAATGTTGTTCTGCTCGTCAGTAAATATATGAAATGTCCTAAAACTGGCAACCAGAGTGAGTTTCGAGTCTGGTTGGTGGTGGCTGGCAACTTTTCAATATGGTTAATTTGGCCTGCAGTACCGGTTTTAGGTATCTTCGTCTGTGACATGCAGTATAAACATGGAATATATTCGGCAGAAATCTGAGGAGCAATATTTCCAAAATATTTGTATCTATTGTTTGCCCAATGTGAAGTTCCATTCAAGTTTAGTGTGTATTAAAACGAGTCTAGCTGAAACGGTTCAACATGAACGGCACAAGATCAAGATTAATCGACTTGTCAACACATCATCACATCACACATGTTTTTTGCATCGTGCGTATTTTGTAATTTTTGTAAAAAAAACAAAAAAAAAAAAGTTGGGCCCGTATTGTCAGATATGTAAAGTGCAGCATATTTCAGGTAGCTACCGATTTATTAACAAAATCTGTTATAGTATTTCTTATAAAATCTTTGTTTCAACTCACGAATACAAAAAGTTGAGAGCTGAGTAACAATATCTCCATTGAAGCATACCGTAATGTACATTAAACAACTCTTCAATCTTTATCCTGGACGAAGAGTTATGGATGTAGTCCAATCCTTAGTCTCTTCTGCAGTGAAACACGTTGTAACCTAGTTCTACTAATGCCCCAAGTAACAAGGTCCAGAGAGGTATGCATACCACGCTCAGCCAAATATCCATGAGCTTCTCCAGGCGGGAGCACAGCGCCAAACAGAAGCCCAGTTTCAGCAGCAGTGCTATTAAGTAACACATTGTGCGCCGCAGGTTGTGATGTCCATCTCGCGGGTTCAGCGCCTGTTTACAGCGGCCGGCCATATTTGCGACCAGCATTATGATGATGATTACGTCAAAAGTCAAAATGGGAAGGAATATGAGAAACCAGCTCCAGTCGATCTTTGAGTCCAGCTTAAGAACCAGCATGATGAGGAACACGAGGGAGAAAACCCAAGCTAGTAGCACCCGCTGGACCAGGGACATTTTCATCTACGGCGGGCCGTCTGTGTCCAATAGCCCCAGCAAAGATACCTGTTTAAAATGTGGCAGTTACTTACATTGGAATTGCAAGTGTTTGGGGCATGAAATTTTTTTTTACTTTTAATGACGTCAACATCACCGTAACACATACAACAACATATGTGTTTGTTTGACGTTATGGACTGCTGCAGGAATAAGATAAAGCAAACAAAGCAACTTTCCTGATTTACGAAATCGAATTTAAGAAGCCAACTCAGAAGACAACCATGGACATCAACATAACAATATGGTGAAGTTCGCAAAAACAAACGGCATTACGGATTACTCTTCAGTGTTTAAAAGTATGAGTATACAAGTTAGGGTTTCAACTAAATCATGATGCCATGCTGTCAACCATGTTCAGATGATGTGACGTCACTGATACTAACGTCAAGGAAATCGGAGCTCTGAAATTATTTATACGAGTTTCTACGTTACCTGAACGAAGTTAACTAGTCTTCCGAATTGCACTAAACGATGTTGTGTAATGATGATAATATACCCGCGAGTAACTATACGTAAAAGCACTACCGTAGGCTTTATGGGTGACCACAAACATCGAGTAAACGACACGAGTGAAATACAGTAAAGTTTCAATACGTGTTATCCTACCACGTCAAGTGACTCTCAAAAACGTTCTACTGAAGCATAAAGTCTAAAATAATCAACTGTACACCACCTGCTGACTTTCAGTCGGGTAAACAGAAGGTGGTAGCGATATCAAGCAATATTAGGGGTATCGCATAGGGAGTAGTATAGTACCAAGAAGAGCAGGAAGGCAGGAATGATCACGGACCCGTTTGGTGAAGTTGAAATGTAAACACAAAGTAACATGTTCCGGCGGTCTTTTCAAAATTAAAGCACAGGTCCTCCATTTATTTTATTTTAAGTAGAGCAAGGGGGGTAATTTCGGACATGTTTGTGTTGATAGAATAATTATGAAACTAACCTCGAATTGCATTCGGGGTTTGATGCAATGTCATGCAAGGTTGGTTTTATTCTAACATTCTATCAACAGATACATCATTGGCGTTATAATTTATTTGCCTCGGGTGTAATGTGGAGTGGCTAAGACTGTTTTTAATGACAGGCTAGCACTTTCTGTCGACTTGTCCTGCGTTAGCCTAGCACCAGCAAACGCTACAATTGGGTCAGAAGGAAATTTGTTGAAAACATCTCCAATGACAACACACTGGCTCACTTGGAGATTGAGGTTCTATGTCCAGCATTCTGAACTACCCCGTTACATTGATAGTCTAGCCATCTCGCTATGGCTGCAACTTACTTTTCATAAAAAAAGTTCAAGTAAGTACCCGGTACACAGAAAGACACATCACTTCTCTCAGAAAAAAGTCCAGCGACGATGTTTTAATGTACATTTTAATGTACTTTAATAGTATAACAAATGTATAGAAATAACAATCCTGGATTAAACATCCTAGATATCACATACTATCAAAAAAAGTACAAAACCTTTTGAGGTAAAACATTGCAAAAGCTTCAGTTAAACCCTTTATGAAATGTGTTATTCATATTAATTTAAAAACGTACTACACAACATCTAGTCACTCTAAAAATACGGCAAAAGACTTTTATTTACAAGTTATCGCTGCCACAATACAGTGTTTGAGACAACAATCAGATGTGTAAACAATAAACAATCATTTTTCAGTTGTCTATTATTGAATGTTGGATTAAGAGATGGCATCAAAGGTGTTATGCTTACAGAAATACGTTTTTTAAGACCAGACAAACCTCTCCGCCTTTCTCAGCATTATAGAAAAATGGTTGCAAATTTGAAGTTAGCAAAATGGTCAATAATATCCAACAAGGCATATTGGATGAAAAGCTTGAACATAGCTTGTACTTCCATATACATTTCAGATAAGAACAGCAGTGGCCTTGACCAGAAAATCTGCTCACATGATGGAATCCTTTTGGAAAGCTATTCCTCAATCATTTGTATACCTATGTTGACTACATGACCAAATTCCAAGCCCAAATATCAAGACAGGAGTAAATGCAGGAGGGACGTTGTTTGATTTATGGACTAGTTGGATGATGCCCCAGGGAAGTTATCCATATTATTTATCATCCGTAAATCTTATGCCTGCCCTCTGTGACATGTTAATGTCTCTCAGGTTCATTCAAGAGGGCACTCCGGTGGTGACCTCTACATACACTTCCACTGGTTCACCTCATTGTCTAGACTGTGCTCTGTCTGTCCTGACCGTACCCTGCTGACTCCGGTCCCTTGGGCGTGAAGTCGATGAAAATGCCCTCCGATGTGGTGGAGTCCTCAGACTCCACCGCTCCTCCGATGATGGTTTCAGGGCTGGATGTTGCACTGGTTGGGCTGGAGGAGGCGGCCCTGCAGAGGTCGGTAAGTGTGGTGGTGGCCGGGGTGCCGTGGAGAAGCCCTGCGGAGCGGAGGGGGTGCATGCAGGAAGAGTGGCAGAGGGACAACTCCAGGGCGCTGGACCCTCCGTGCAGCATCCCTGTGGGGTTAATCACACGGTTTGGGAAGTGCAGAGGGACTTTTCAGCTCGTTCAGAATCAGTCCATTATTTTCTGATTCTGAGGGAAGGTTTTTATCGGAATCATGAGGGGAAGGGGAAGATTTACAGTAAATGGAGGTTTATGTTTCATTGTTTGAATGAAAGAAAAATCCAAAAGTCTCACAAATTATTTGAAGGTGAAGGCTCAGGCGAACTCCAATAATTGCATATACAGTTAAAAGGATATTGCCATAATCCTCCGCAATGATAATGTTTGACCCCTACCATTAAATTGAGATCCCACACACAGCCTGTTGTTGGACACATTGGATCCAGCCCCTATGTCGCCATAGGCTGCCCCTTTTTCCCCGTGGCAGGATGTGATCTCACAGGCAGAGTGTCGCCGAATGCCTCCGCTGCCGACAGAACCAGCATCTGGGTCATATTCGGCAACTGGAGTCAGCAGGAGTGGAATGTTGTAACTTTTGGATCGAACAACTGGGTTTTTCGACAGTTGGTCCACAGGTTTAGGCCAGCACCATTGTAGGCGTTTCTCTGTCAAAAGCAACCACAGCAAAATGGGGGAAAATTATTATACAATAGTTGTCTTCCGTATGGCCTATGTAATAAACCCAATCCCTGGGACTGAGAGGATGAGTCTTAACTCCCTTTGATCACTGAAGATCCAGTGGCAAGAGTAGAAGTGCTAACCCCTGTGTCCTGGCCCAATTTCCATCCTAGCGCCTAGCTTCTATCATTGGGAAATCATTTTCTGGTCTCAATTGTAAAGTGTTGCATACTGGCTGATGCACACCCAGATTCAGGCTACACACTGGTACTGGATGAGCTGTGAGATCCCCCATACTCACTATGTAAAGCTGGAGGTCAAGCACAATTAATATTTATTTTATAATTTCCTCTCCTTATCTGAACAATTTCCTCACTGATGTGACCCAATTCACTGACACACTTCTATGGAGACAAAAGATCAGAGCCTTCTGAAATGTAGACCCATGCATGAAAAATCTGTAGTGCAACAGTTGTTGTCAATTGGTGTCTCCCACAAACCCAGCCTCTCCTACTCACCCAGTACACAGCACTGGGCCTCACTCCCATCCCCAGAGTAGAGTCCATTGGTACCCAGGTATGGAGAAACTACCTTCTGCACTAGAGACTCCAGCCTCATGTAGTCCTCATTGGCAACGCGCTGATCATGCACCCCCTGCGGGTGAATTAGAGAGTGCAAGGTGATGCACAGCACACGTGTGTGTACCTAGGCGTGATGCTAGGTCATCTCAGGCAGAGTGACCTCTGAGATGGCAGACGTAAGGGGGTAGCTATGAGCTATGAAGATGATGACCACTGGAAGAAGGATGGCTACCTGTAGAATGAGCAGCATCTGAGTGATTGAGGGCGGTACTCGCGCCCGCGGCCGGGACAGCGCATCTTCCAGCTTCACACTGAGGACGATGGTGTTGCGGAACTGGAGCAAGGCCAGCTGTCTCACAGACGGCTCCTTACCCTGGTCACAGATGGATAGATGGACAGATAAGAGAACACAGGGACAGACAACAGAACACAGGGTCAGACAACAGAACATATGGACAGACGGACAGCAAAACAATGGGAGAGGGAATAGAACCCATGGACAGACAGCAGAACACATGGACAGACAACACAACTGCCTCAATCCATCCACACCTGGAGACTGATGCACAGAAGACCTTGGATGAACACCACAAAGGGAACGGGGTGATAACATAAAAGAGAGTTGAGGGAGGAAGGAGAACACAACAGAGGTAGGGATTGGAATACGACAATGGTGGCGAGGGCGTTGAAGATGACAGCGAGCGAGGGCGGGAGGGGTTTCTACCTGCACTGGGTGGAAGATGGCCTGAAGCATTGACAGAACATCACAGAAGAAGAAGTCCCAAGTCTCGGCCAGGGAGTCCAGTAACTTCTGACCTGAACCGGGTAAATGGGAAATATAAATGCTGTGAATAAGCAGCGTGCTCCAGGTATTGTATACTGAAATGATTTATTTCTGCTTGATATACCTTCATAGAACCTTATCTTGTCCCGAAGAATCACCATGCCCTTGGTAAGGAGTTGATTCTGTAAAGCAGAGGATAGGAATCACCTTGGAAACATAATATTGTCTTTTTCGCTGGCTTGATTAGGCTAATACTGCTGTACTTGGCATGCTCAAAGTACACATGTCAATCCATAGCTATGCCAATATCAATATTTCTTAATTCCATACTGAATAAAGGGAATGGTTCATTAATTTGATGGGCAGTGTTTATGCTTCAGAACAATGAATGTTTAAATGGTGTCAGGTAGGTTCTTACGTGGAGGTACTCTGTGAAGAAGGAGCCCAGCTCTGTCTTCAGCAGATGTCTGAGGGGGAATGAGAAGGAAAGGCTTCACTCAGCGACTTGATGACATAGTGGCTCATTGTTCGAGGAGCCAGACTCAGAAGCCACACTTATTAGAAGTAACTAGTTTAAACTAGAAGTCCCCAGCAGCCATTCTAGTCAAACATGAACGGGTTATCTCATAGGCTGCGCCAATATCCCTGGAGATAAAACCTGTATATTGGGTCAATGACCAATAATAACAAAGGCGTGGTCTATATTTTACTGTGTGGCAAGCACATGATTCAATATTACCCTAAACACACACGCGCCAAAATATGCTCTGAAAAGAGATCCTACAGTGAAGCTCCCAAATACCAAATATTAATATACTGTGTGTGTGTGTGTGTGTGTGTGTGTCTTACCGGACACCTTCGTTAAGGATGTAGAGATCATTATCTGCCAGACCTTTCTTCTGGAAGACTGCTATTACTGCATTGTGAATACTATGATGCAGAGAGAAGAGAAGAAAACACATACATACATACACACACACACACACACACACACACACACACACACAAAAATAAAAACATAAAAACAAACAAACAGAAATACACACACACACACACACACACAAAAACACAAACAAACA
>JAOTIX010000139.1:8891306-8901828 GCA_027123715.1 Gaidropsarus macrophthalmus
AGAGAGAGAGAGAGAGAGAGAGAGAGAGAGAGAGAGAGAGAGAGAGAGAGAGAGAGAGAGAGAGAGAGAGGAAACTGCCTCTAGACAGCAGGGAGTCATGAATATTATTGGGAAAGACATCTTGATGCTGCTCTGCAATCAGGTCATGACTTGGAGAATCTGCAAAACTTTACACGTTGCACAAGGTCCCAGATGGGCGCATGTACGGCTCACATAGGGTTCAGGAAAAACAGCACGTCGATCTGTAAAGCATCAGACGCACGTGGTTGTTACGGCAACACTCGCCAGCGCGCACTATAAGCGTATCGATTAAGCCGAATACAACCGGAAAGGAGATAAAAATGCGCGCTAAAAGGAGGATACGGGGCCGTCTCCCGGCGATGGATGGTTTTATGGATGGACA
Source organism: Gaidropsarus macrophthalmus (assembly GCA_027123715.1). Classification (NCBI taxonomy): domain Eukaryota; kingdom Metazoa; phylum Chordata; class Actinopteri; order Gadiformes; family Gaidropsaridae; genus Gaidropsarus; species Gaidropsarus macrophthalmus. The sequence goes on from JAOTIX010000139.1 coordinate 8,891,710, forward strand.
TCAGGAAGCAGACAGCTGCGGGCCCAGCCTGGCCGTGCCCGACCGTCTCATGTCTCGAGGAAGGTCCCCACTGAGGGGCTGCAGGAGAGGGGTGGGTGGGGTTCTGCCACACACCACCGGGCCCCTGCATGGCCCCCCGGGGACACGGACGCAGCATAATTAAAGGGCACAACTTTTGCCCTTGATAATTGAAAATATGCGTGCGGAGAGAATAGGTGGGAGAGAGACAGAGAGGGAGAGAGGGGAGAGAGAGAGAGAGTTAGCGGTGGTCATGCTACTTCAGCATATAAGGGTCGTCATTGAAGACCTCTAATCAGGTCTTTTCTGAGAGGCTGCCTGCCAGCAGCACTGACATAGGGGCAGGTTTGGGCATCGCACCAAACTGCACCCCTAACAAGCATATGATGCAAATGCTCTTTAGAACCAAAACACTGCAACCACATTGGTGAGAATACAAATTTGTGCTTTCTCTGCATCCATTTACCTTCTAATGAATCCACAACATAATAATAAAATGCACAAGTTAATCAAGTAGATCAGGGTCAGGGCGTTAGAGAGATACAAATAAAATACACAAGTGAATAAAATGAAGTTATTTGATTCTCAATTCAAACCAGACAAAAGAACGCGAGGGCCCGTCTCATGTTTTATCCAAGAGGCGCAGCTATTCTACGGCTGAGGACAGACAGCGCTGCGACACCAGGGACGTCCTCAGCGCTAACGGTTTGGTGGAAGCCCTGACAAAACGCGTCTTTAATGAAATGCGTCACGCTGCGTGGAGGGAGCGATCGGAGCAGCGTGCAGCGCGACAAGAGACGACGGCAAGCAGCGGCGACCTGTCGTGTATAAACCGCGGTACACGCCCGGTGGAGAACACCGGCTCTGTCCCCGCGGGGCGCGGACTGCACGCAGATCTGACGGCTCGCGTCTGTACCCCGCACCGCTGTGTTGTGTTTGTCATTTATGTTCGATTACTCCCAGGGCTCTCGCCGTTATGATGCGTAAAAAAGGAACGGAGACTTTTCCATTACGGAGCTGGGATGAAAATACTGTTATTTATTTAGAGTTAACTTTACAACCCACTCACCCTTATACTTAAACAATGTTTTTGATTATGTGTGGAACGTGCTACTTCAATGTATTTCCATTTCATAATAGTCACTTATATTGAAAATGTACTTTCATGTTTTCTTGGCTTGCTTTCTCTATAGACATTTTCTTGCTGCCGTACCTCAGCCTCGTTCCACCTTCACAACTACGATTACCCAAAAAAATACCGCTTCTGCCTTAACGACCAAACGTCGCCATGGCAACTATCCACACAGACCCATGCACGCCCCCTCCCCCCCACCCCACCTCCAGCCGACACACGTCAACCGTGATTTCCTCGTATTTCCATCACAGGCTTCAATCCTGTCGCGCCGTCTCTTTTGAAAGGACGGGCGCTGAATTAGCAGGCTGTGATGGCTGTGACACCGGGGGAGAGGGGCCCCCTCTGAAACCCCCCCGACAGCGGTTACACCTGAAGGTAGCCATCAGTGGACCCCCGGAGGCTGCTGGCTGTTCCGGCCCGGTGAGTCACTTCTGAAGAGATCCGACCACCGTGGGGCCCAGGGGCACCGCGCCCACGTGACGGGCAGAACGCCGCCGGCCACATTGAAAACAATCAGAGATAGGCACGCCGGGCTCTCGTTGGTTCGCACGGGAATCGATGGCGGTAGGAGAGACACACGCCAGACAACAACCACGCACAAGTAGGGCAGCCATGGCCTAATGGCCTGGGAGCCGGGCTTGTGCTCGGTGGGTTGCAGGTTCGATTCCTGGGACCAGAGGGAGAAGAAATGTGGGTGGGGAGGGTGACTGAACAGAGCTTTCCCCCCGCTCAATATCCACGGCTGAAGTACCCTTGAGTAAGGCACCTAACCCCCCAAACACTGCTCCCCGGGCGCGGCACTGCTGCTGCACAGTGTGTGTGTGTGCTGTGTCGTGCAGGTGGTGGGTTAAATGCAGAGAAACAATTTCACCATACCTTGTGTGTGTGACAAAAAACGCAATATTTCAATTTATGTTTTTTTAAACTAACAAAAACAGCAACAGCAAAAGTTTTTTCGGATGACAGGGATATCCGTACCGAGGTATTTGGCACAAAGACTGATTTGGGTCAAATATTGAATGTCGGGATTATGATTACACTGTACTGTGTTATTAAATACCCTTTCAGTTACTCCAAAAGAGCAGAAATAACAAAGCACTAAATCAAAAGAAGGAGGTAAACACAGCCGTGTTGCCAGTGAATTATGGCCACTTAGTTAACGCTGTACGTCTTCACCTATAGAGCCTATTAAAGGGCTCTGAAATGCTCCATTCACTGTTGTGCTCATTCAATTTCTCTCTTGATTGAGCCTACCATTAAGTGTTCGTCATCCGCCATAAAGCACACACACACACACACACACACACACACACACACAAACACAAACACACACACACCCTCACACATAATGGTCCGCAGTTAAACATGCACCTGCAGTAAGACATGCACGGTTTAACAACGTGGGCTGGGATGATTGAAAAAAAATTGCCTTTGGATGAAAAATCAGGACGCATTTCATGGCTTGTACCACGGAGAGGATGTGAGCTGCTCGGGATTATTACAGTACAAGGTGCAGAGCGGAGAGATGTGGCGGGGCAGCATCACCTGCGGGGCTCCTCCGGTCGCTGCAGTCCCTTTAACCAGCCTGTTTAGCCGCTTTGTGCCGCTGAATGCTGAGGCGGTCGTGGCCATCGAGCGCCTGCCACGGCTGAGTGACCTCACCCGTGATAATGTGACGACTTCATCAGAACCTCGGAGCTGGTTCTATTGGCGACGCCAAAATATGTTCGCCTTCGTTTGTGGGGGGATTATAGGGTGGAAAGGCCTCAGAAGGATACTGTGAGACATTTTAAACACGTAGGCGTTTGGTGAGGTAGCATACGGCGTGAAGCCTAAAGCCTAAAGAAACAGAGTGGTCCCCCTTGAGACCAAACCCTCACAAAGGGACGCTAGGAGAGCCATAAAAGCCAACCTTTCTTACAGTAATGCTGACAAATCGCGGTTGGGTTCCCCCGTGAGGGTACTGGCGTCTGACAAACGAGGAACCAAACTGGACGCTTTGCATCAATCCATTTTATGCGCTCAAAGAGGACATGGAGAGAGGCTAGACGCCGTGTTATGACAATGCACTTTTGTTTTATGACCCGGCAATCTGACGCTGAAACACGGACTGTTTTGGACAACAGAAACAGAATGAAAAATTAAAGATAACCACGACAAACAACAGATGGCAAATATTTACACATCATCGACCATAAACGGAGCAACAGGGACAGCTTCCCTGGCAGACCTCCTCCCGTATGTCCATGGAGCTGGACTGGTTTAAAGATCTGCTTCCCGATGCCCTGCATCAGCGGATTCATTCACTCATTCATATGTGAAGTAGTGAATGCACCATTAGTCACCATAGTCAGAGCACATTTCAAACTGTCAGCCTACGCTCTGACCCACACGGGTGTGAGCAAACGGCCCATGTTTTTACGAGGCTGTGATTGGGTGTTGGTGGTGGTGTTGGTGGTGGTGGTGGTGGTGGTGGTGTACCAGTGGCACCAGCCCTCTTCGATCCGCCCGGCAACCACATCAATAATGAATGGCTGGACCTCTGGCCCCGGTCTGCAGGCTCTCTGCTCGTGGCTGAATACGACCATTAGAGGTGCAAAAAGAGAAAGAGAGACGGAAGCCCGGGTGGAGAGATGGAGGAAGGCTCCGCGGTGTGTTGCCACGTTCTGCTCCGCGCATCACATTTCAGTCTGTTTGTACGACGGGGGAGGGGGGGAAACAACACAAACGAAACGTTATTGAAGACAGCCTATCTGGTATCTGGATTGCTGGGCCGTTCACAGGAGCAGAGGGGATTTATTTCACACCAGAGCCTCGCGGAGAGGAGATAGCGGTGAACCGGGAGAGGGAAGGTTCTCAGAGACGCCGGCCCTACCTGGGAAATCTGGGAGCACGTGAACCTTTCCAGCAATCAATACGCTTCCACTCCACTATTTTCCCCGCAGAGTCTGAGAAATCACTATTGCCCCAGAACCAACACGATAGAGGACTGCAAAGCAAGGAATGGTTTCTGCGGGGTGGGGTTCGATACAATTATCCCCGCTGTCAGAGGCGGTTTGCTATCTGTACCGCCATCGTGCGAAGACCCAACGAATGGATGATGTCGGGCAAATAACTCAAAACACTTGTGTTACGTTTGCGACCATGAGGGGTTATAAAATGTTAAACTGAAATCTGGAATGTTTCTAAAAACATAAACTATTGCTCTAATTGGATTAAGAATGTACATTTCAAAGTCTGCTAAAGGTCAGCCTCTTGTCTGAAGATCGAGATGTATGAAAATAAGATGCGCTGTGAACTTTTCGATGCTAATTTACGAGAAAGGGTACTGGGGCCAGTGTTTGGGGGATTTTCTATCCTTTTCATCTTGACACTGTGAGCATCGTCTGTGACTCAGAGGTGAAGAAAGTTATTATAATAACATACAATTAGTAATGTTTGATAGAGTTAGAGTGATGGAGTTAGTGAAATCACAAAATAAGTGGGAATGCTGTATCGAAAGGCAATGACCATCTTCAACCAAACATTCATGGACGTATAATACAAATATATGATCAAGTAGAGAACCATGTTCCACCTGGATGTCAGATTTCAAACTTTTAGTCTAACTTTTGCTTGACCTTTCAAATTAAGATGTTGGCCATCGTGATTCAGTTTTAACTATGCAGAATACACATTTGGTCCATCAATATTATCCCGCTACATCATGATTATTTATGGAGGTTTATAAATAAACGTTGCTGTTTTGTCCTCATCATGGCTTTCAGAGAAATAAGGACTCTGGCAATCAAAACAGAATCATTTCAGCAGCATGTTGATATCGCTTTGTCACCGACGAGTACACAAAGATGTGAGGGAAAAGTGTGGAGTAGAGTCAAACAGAGGTCACAGCAACCATTGGATGTCATAATGTATACGACGACGATAATGACCATGTTTGTGTGGATTATGTTTGTGCTGAAGTTCAGGCCCGGGTCCTCCATTACGAAGAGAGTCTGCCATATTTACTCATGTTTTATGTGAAGACCACCGCAGTGGAGATGTACAGGCGGGGAGAGTTGTGACGGCAACAGAGCAACGACGCAACGGTAAACACAGTTCCCCAGCGGCCAGCTCCTTCAGCAGACTTTAAACTGTAAACACCTGCCTTGCTTCTCTACTCTGCTGGGTTCTCTGTGAGTGGAACTTCTGCCATTGCTCTCTTGTTCTAGGTCAGCTATTGCCATGAGCTACACCTTTACTCCACTCAGACACGCACTTTTGGGCGGTGTTCTTATCTTCCGTTTGCTTTTGTCTCTGGCTCTGACCGAGGAGAGGCGTAATTCTGCTGCGGATGCAGATGTGACTTCTCCTCCTCTGGTATTCCTCCAAGCTAGTTCCATCGAAATTGCGGCCATTTGCCGGCTGAAGCCCAAAAACAAAAAGGCTGCCACATTTGCGGCCCCAAAGGCAGCACTTAATTACAGGAACAAACCGCCGGAAGAATGGCTTCTCTTCCGTCCGCACATTAAATTAAATTCTCTTCCCCAAATAGTTTACGTTATGGCTGTGACCCCGCTGGCACTCTTCGTTTACAGCATAGTGGAATGGCCCGTGGTTCGGAGGAGCTGTGCTGCTGGGCTGTGGATGTTTTCCACCCATTAGCCTTGCACTGGGAGGCTGCTCCCTCCCGGCAGTGGATGGCCAAGGCTGCTTTGAACACGGCCACCGAGAAACCATCAGACTCCACACATATTCAGACACACTGCGGCTGTGAATGCACATGCCCAAGGCCGGGGCATCTCTTTAAACGTGCACTCCAAGAGGATCATTTAGATTCAGAGGCTCTTACTGTGTGTATACATATACAGTTTATATATATATATATGTCATGCCAAAAAATACAAATGAATAACAGCTTGCTGAAAACCTGGCATCTGTTGCTTTCCAACTGTAGTTCAAGGTGAGACGGACATAAAGAAACTACTCTCCATTCTACGTAGCATAAATCAAGTCAATTCCGCAGTTGACTTGTAGAGGAACCTGCTCATTCTAAGATCCAGTATAGGTTCGGTGTAGATAGCTCAGTACCTGCTGTTTGCAGAATGTCCTTATGCAAACTGGCTTTGTCCCATCTGCATCTTGAATGTTTCATGTCTGCATCTCAGATCAATTAAATTGCAGTATGGGCTTATCATAAAAGGCATAAGGCAATAAACAGCATGTACAAATGTGTGTAATAAGACTAAACCCCAATGCTCTGGAATGAATAAATTAAGCTAATTAGACAATTGCACATTAGCTAAAGCTCAAACTGGCTGTTGGCTCTCCTCATTACACATTGACTGCCGTAACAGTCACCCTCCCAGTCTGGCATTAGCCCTGGCTTTGTTCCACTGAATGCACTCTGAGAAAAGGGGAATGAAAGAGGACTGTGAAAGGTTCTTTGGAAGTGGATGAGACATGACTAAATCCAAGGGAATGCTCAGATTTGAAGCAGACCCAAGTTACTTTCTAAATAAAGGCACATCATAAACATGGCGCTCCCTGATCCCCAATCTTTTCTTTCCGTTTTGCTTTCTGTGTGTCTCTGGGGACCACTTAAGCCTAACCATGCAAATACCGCACACTACTCCTCTGGGTGAGCTTTCACTGCATTACTTACTATGAATCCAGGGAACCAGATGCAAACCCCGTTTGAGAGCAGTCCTGGCTAAGATGCTTTGACAGCTGCCCGATAAAGAAAAAAAAACCAACATTTAAATGGAATTGATATCCAAACACGATACCCGTCTCCACAATGTCTAAAACCCTCCCTTGACACGGTCTTTCCCGGGCGTTGTTCTTTGCACGTGTGTTCCTCCCTCGGTGCCGTGGCTGAGCGAGCCTGGATAATGGTATGGGTTCGCTCTGTGCACATCTCTAATAACCACGCGTGTATGTGAAGGGCGCAGGCTGCCTCCAGATCGTTGTCATCGCGGTGCGTCCGTAAACAAAAAAGCAAACCTCATCTGCTGGCGACAGCGACAAATGAGGTGGCCTCACGTCCCCGCGCGCTGAATACAGTCGTCATCGCTCATCCAGCGGTTGTATTACATCGAGGTGCACTTCCACAAACGCCTTGGTGGTCCCGATTGCTAAATATGTGTGTGAAGGGCGTGCACACCCCATCTTTCCTACTCCTATTAGAAGCCTTCATCAGGGGTCGAGAATGTGAATTCTGATTGTGCTTTAAAGGTTGTATCAGCGATTCTAGACCGAATCACATTCACCTGATCCTTCCTCCCGATCTGCTAGCTGCCCGTCTCTGCAGGCAGCTTCTGCTCTGAGATCGTACACAAAAAACAAACGGTATGAGTAAACAAATGGCAGAATCGCTGATACAAACTTTACTTGTTCCCCCAACATCACGGTGGGGTCGCTTCAGAAACGATCGTCTTTCCACCACTGAACGACTCAAAGTCAAAGAAAGACGTATCCCCGAGTATGTCGCCTGTAATCCAACTCCCCTTTATATTCAGGATAAACATCGGGAGGATGTGAGGGCAGCGCACAGCTGCTGTCAGAGGACATGTGTCCCTGCCGCCGCCATGCTTCGGTAACATTCAGCGTTGTGTCATGTATAAATGAGCAGTGTTTATGGGATGGGAAAAGCATCGCCGAGGTGCTGTCTGCGAAAGCCCCTGCGCTGTAAGCACAACTTTATCGCGTTGTAATGTTGCTGACTGCGAGGCGCGGGCTCCGGTAATCACCGAATGGCTTCGTAGTTCATGGCGGTGTCAGGCAAAGGGGTGCCGTCATCACCCACCATTTATAATAAAAACACTGAATACCAAACGAGCACGCGGTAATGTTTGTAATCAGCACTTAATGGCAACGGGATTTCCTGTTTGCCGACGCATAAATACAAACGAAAGCACGAGTAAAAACAGAGAAAGCATAGGTAATGTTTTTCTCATCCATAATACATCCGTCTTGTTATATAAGTCCATCTAAATAAACACTGTATTTCCAAATAAACAACTTCATACTCTGTCAACATCATTATACAGAAATGTCAAAAATATCTCTCCTCTGTGTTTCATTGCTTCTAGACGACCTGCTGGGATTGGTTCTGCTTCCACAAATAATTGGTTAAAACGCCATAGAAGATGGAGACATTCAAACAGAAAAACACAGTCAGAACTGCTTGTTGAAAAGTTCAATACCTCTTTAGCTCCTACCTCAAAATGTCAAAGAAAGTTGTTATTGTTTTCAACCCTACGTGCCTGAACTAACTAACGGTGTTCTGCTGTGGGGATCTGTGCCGGTTGATTTAAACACAAAGAAAGTCAACTTCTTGCACTGCTGGCACTTTTCGCTGTTGCTGCATAATATACCAGTGCTACATGACAATCAACAACATGTGGGAGAGTGAACAGTAATCCTACAGTATCCCCATGGTTTGCAACAGGCCCTGCATTTGAATCATGAACATCCCGCTCACTTCACTCCACGTGTCTCTGAAACCAGCGTCGATGGAGAGTTGGCAAGTCACTTTCATCGTTTCGTTTTCTCACTCAACCAGAGCAGATCCTCTTGCCTGTTACGTGTTCTTCAGAATGAACTCCCCTTCACCTCCGCTTACTTAAGAGCTTAAGAATTGATGAACCCTCTCCAAGGCGTATTGGGTTCAGACGCGTCGACACCAAACACAACGTATCTGCAAACCGCTGGATACGGTTGCCTTGGGACGTTCTGTGGTAATATTGGACAATCCGCTCCTCACAGATAATGAAGCCAATCTATTCTATACTGCTTACCGCTTCAAACCACCCCCCCGCTGTTTGACAACCATCTGTCTCTCTTTCCCTTTATTAATATTTTATAACTCACTTCAAGGTCTCAAGTCAATGAAATGAGTTGGACTACGACAAATAAGACTTCACAGCGGGGGCCAACTTCAATCACATGCCTCCATCGTTACCTCTCCTTCTGCAGTGCATGTGGTTCAGCGATACGTCCATCCGACATCCTAATGATGACATGTTAATGGCAATTCAACAGCCATGGCAGCCATTTGTCAAGGAACTAAAGCAATACAACTCTCCATATCACAGGGAAACCAGCCATAATCTCAACAAGAAAGCCCAAGCCTTGGGATAGCACTTTTTCACCTCATTTGCGAGCTCGCCCTTTGATGTAAAAAGAAATCTAACAGAGGCTTTTGAAGATGAGAGGACCTCAGCTACCTGCGGCAGAAGTAATTTAACGTGTACATGGAATTGGTTGCACATAAAATGATTCCCAGCCAACACTTGTATATGTACGTTTCACACACGAGCACTCAGAATCTCACCGCGCCATCCGTCTCGATTTTCGGTGAATTGCATCGCTCCGTGAATTGCTTATAACATTTTACTCCTCTGTGGTTTCCGACGAGGTCTCAGGTTAAGGTTTGACTGATGCCTGTGCCAACGTATCGAGTAAAACCATGACCATTTATTGACTGGGATATCTACTGACTCAGTCCACTAAACAGCCGGTGATATGAGGCTGGAGAGGCAATCTATTAGTATGTGTTCGGAGGACAGATCCTTCATGCGTGATCAGATCTGGTGCATTGCAGCCGCATATTTCCCTCCACAAAGTATTCAGTGCAGGATTAATTATGAAATCAAGAATCATGCTGGTCATGTGGATGATATGTAAGTGCAATGACCATGCTTTATGCATGCCATGTTCATTCTGGCTGATTGAATTTTCCTTGTACTCAATGCTTAATGATGTTTTTATTGAGAGATACTTGTTTTTGAAAAAAAAAAAAAAATGTTTTTACCTTAGTAAACTAATGTTGGATGTCAAACCAATGTGAACATTTATTTGATGCATTCAATGGAAATGTTTTGTTTGCTGTGTGTTTACTGCCCCTCCCTACCTCCAAGCATTGGTAAAGTCACACACCCCTGCCCGATCCCTCCGCTCAACTACCTCAGCTGGACGTCTAG
>JAOTIX010000139.1:9042001-9062001 GCA_027123715.1 Gaidropsarus macrophthalmus
ACACACACACACACACACACACACACGCACACGCACACGCACACGCACACGCACACGCACACGCACACGCACACACGATCGGATCATTCCCACCCATGGTTCTTGGCTAGCTTAGGGCCAAACCCTACACTGTCACCGTTTTCTTTTTCCTTTTGAAATTCTTTCACATATCTTGTGAAAGCCAAGACACAGTGAGTGAGGGAAGAACACAAAGACACCCTTCCCTACAGGGCACCGGAGAGCCAAGAGGCCAACTTTATCACCTCTCTCACACACTCGTATACACAGACGCACACACAAACCAGAGAAGGCCAGATCTGAGAATGCCTCATACATGCCTCCTTCCCTGATAATAACACTAGATGTCAACATGGGGAAAGTGACACAGAGTCGTGTCCTATTATCTTTGCCTTCCACTGAATCTCGGGGGAGTGCCCCGCTGGCAAGTTCCCTCTATCCTGGAGCGTACTCGAGGAGTTCCTCTTCTGGGTGACTCATCGACACAGAAATACCGTTCTGTAGGATACAGCTTGGAGGCCACTGCTAAATAACCATCCTCAGACTGTAATTTTTCCCGGATTCCCGCCCACTAGTCCCAACAAGACTCGGAAGGTGAAAAGGAATACATGCTTTGTCCAGAGTGTCCGATATCCCAATGGAGCCACCTAATATTTTCAGGTTACACTGCGAAATTTAAGACCAGCAGACTGGACAAATGTGACAGACTGAGAGGGGAAACCTGCCTGGAGCCTGCAGAAGAGGGGGATAGAAAGATGAGACTGGGGAACGAGAGCCATGGATCACTTTTCAAAGCTCCGGAGTTCATTTGCCTGTCTGTCCTCAAACCCTTTTTTTGAGAGCTGAACGCGCATTAAAATCGAAAGAGATATAAATGAAGGGGGCTGGGTGTCTGCAGGGTCGGAGCCCAGATCCCACCCCGCCGACCAGCCGTTCACCAGACAAATCATCGACCCTGGGGGTGCGCAGGCTTTGCAGGCTTCCTTCACAGCATTTGATTAAAATGTAAGATATGAGGGCTTCAGGATGTGTGACGGTCTGTGCTCAAGGCTTCACAGAGCAATTTGCTGTGGTTGTTCTAACTGCAGGGGGAACAGGGGTCATAGTATATAGTGGTACGTTTAACATTAAAACTATGTAAAATGTTGGGGGGGTTTCAGTTGCAACCTTGCCTTCTTTGTGGTCAAATCTATTTGTGCTGCGAGACAGATTTTGTTCTGCTTTTGGCTGAGCAGAACTGGTACGGTGTCACCCACATTCTATTTGCAGACTAGGCGTCTCCAGCACAAATCCAACGTTTCATTTCAGCTCATTCCAAGGCAAAAAAAATATTGCCTCTCAGGAACCTTTGATAAACAGTTGCTCAGTGTGGTGTATTTCATACTATCGCACAAATAGTCTCCAAAGAAGAACTGTTCATAACAAAAATGAAGTCAGCACTTCACCTGCTTGCAGTGTTGCCAATGGAAGATTACCTGAATACTCTCTGGAGGACCTGAATGTGGGCTGTGGAGAACAACCGTGTACATAAACAGGATATTGACAAAGTAGACTCCAAAGGAAAGATAACTTTATCAGAAGTTCATCAGTTTAGCAGAGTGCAAAAGTGCATAATCATCTGGTAGACTAGGGGGGTGGGGGTTATCAACCAGTAACAATTAATGCATACAATATTATGCATTTAACGAATAAAGTAGTGTCGGAATATGTTCACATCTTATCCTACGTCAAGACTTGGACCAGGAGGAAATACAGATACAATCACAACAATGGAGCTTGAACGAACCCACGCAAACCCTCACTTTCATTCCCAAAAAATTGTTTTGGGGATAATTATTTCGACAAAGCAAAAATCAAGGCATTTATTTTGCCTGAAAGGGAAAACAGAATTGAGAATTTTGAACGACAAAGTTGTACGGCAGCCGAAAAAGCTGTGTGACCTTGAAGATGCAACAAGCACAAAGAATAGGAGAAAAAAGCAGATCTGTATCTATAAACACAGACCCTCCTTATTTCCAACCAACCCAGAAGTAAACCAGACATCTCCCAGTGGTACGATGTCTCGGGTTTCAAGCCACGAAGAGGGAGGGCTGATGCCTGAACGCACCGGATCTGCCCTGGGCTGCTCCGACAGTAGCCATGCTGGCAAAGCAATTCTGTCGCTCCCCTCAGCCTACAGACCGCACTGGGTGTCTTTTTACTTTTTCCAGGAGACCAATGAGCATAGAGCATGGGAAGCTTGTCCCTGCACTACTATAAACAGACACCGGGGAACAATGGATTCTGTGGTGGGAGAGATGGACAACATAAAATTGACGGAATTATGGACGGTCTGCAGCAGTGAGACAGCATTGTAGTTTTTATGCGTGTGTGTGTGTATGTGTGCGCGTTAGCAACACAGACATGGCTTATTGGCTTTGAGCTGTAATCAATCGGGCTTAAAGACACAAAAGAGCCTTATGCTGACATTTCATTGACCATCTCCCAACCCCCGATTTTTGCCTGATGTCTGTTGCTGGAAGCAGGCATCCGGTGATGATCACCGGGCCCTCTGGCTATTGATTACGATCCTAGCCTGCGGAAACTCTCCACGCTCCAGTTAATGGGGTCAAGGTAGAAGAAAGGAGGCGTGGCCGGTGGACAGGAGGTGGAGTCGCCGCCGGCTCAGTAAATTAAACTTCTCTTGGTCCCAAGCATCTGGTTTTTACGAGCAGTGGGAGCAAAGGAGTCCTAGGTGGGGGGGCCTAGTAGTGTTGTATTTGTCGTGCAAGGATCTTCCAGACTTCATGCAGACTGCAAATGAAGGAACGGATAGATTCTGATAGGCAAGTCTATTCCACGTTCCCAGTGTATTTACTTAAAATAGGCATGACAAATTAAGAGCACCGTAATTGGGAGTAATGTGTTGAAATGTGATTAATTGCTTCGAGCAGTAAGCTAATGCCGAATGCATTGAGGAAATTATACAACGACAGCCACACTGGTGTGCAGGATACAACACCCTTTACAGCAAACTCATCGCGGTGACGTGTGGTGCGTCGACATTGAATTGACATTACGATGGGAGAGGCAATCGGGCGGGCGGCATAAAACCCTGGCACCGTTGACTCTTAGTCCAATGCTCGCGGCGGTGACGTCCACCTAGAAGTCTCCTCGCTGAGCCCTGAGAGGAGACCGATCCATTATTGATGCCATGACTCCATAGCTTACATGCCTTAGTAACGAATCTCTTTAACAAACCTTGACAGCGTGCTAAAGAGTCGCTGAGGGACCGGGGGGGTTGTGGGCAAGCGGTGAGTGCACAAAACCAAATGAGTCCACATCAGAATCAGACTTATTGCCAAGAAGGGCTTTACACCAACGAGGAGATTGCCTTGGTGGGTATGGTGCATACTTGGTGGGTATGGTGCACACAAGTCCCCCTGGCCTTTGCGTGTAGATGAGGGTAGTGACCCGTTGCAGGTTTACACAACACAGAATCGGGGGTGGGGGGGTGGAGGACCTGAGACATGCAGCAGGCAGCAGCTTGTGGGGACAGGCCACACCCGGTGGTCAGCAGAGCTCCAGAAAAGAAGAAGCTCCAAGTGGCAGATGTCACATTGTTTGGGCAAAAGGGGTGGAAAGTGGGAAGCAACGAGAGACACGACTTAAAAAGGATGTTTACACTCATCTTTAAAAGCTTTGCTCACCATTAAAACACATCAACAGCTTACGTCCGCCAGATGAATCGGCCGAGCGTACTCAAAGATTAGACAAGTTAGCGCAGCGCAAGCCGACAATCCCCCCCCCCCCACTGCCTTTGCATATTCCTGCGATGACCTCAAACCATCCTTTTACTCTTCCATCCCTTAAATCGCCTTCCTTAAGAGATTTACACATAATCCGGCCACACTGGGTGCCAGGAGGAGGTAGCACTACCTACTGCCTACCACTAGCTAAAAAGCTATTGCATCCCTTTCGCCTATCAATTCTACTCAATAGTAATACTTTGACTTTCACAGTACCGTATCTTGTATCAAAAAATATATATAATGGGTTTAAATCGGAATCAGGAAGTCTGTGCTACTTTCAACCCTTTTGAACTTTACACTTTAAAAACACTGCTGATCTGCTATGCTAAGTTAATTGCATGCTCTACAGGAAATAAATCCGATCCCACAGGTGGACACAGAGACGCATGTAGCAACACAGTTCGATTGCGGTCGGAGTGACTGCAATCAGTCTCAGACCCTATCAATATCTGGGCATAGGACATCACGCCACATCCGAACCAGCTCCTTCTGCTTAGCGGTTTAGTTTGAGGAATGGCGGGGGGTAGGGGTGATGTAGGGGTGCAGGAAATAGGGCTGGGGGAGGGAGACTTTGGAGGGCTTTAGCGATGTCTGACCTAGACTAAAGCTTTTGTCCAGGACTATAAAAGGCCAGTAGGCCAGTCGAGGCCTTTCGTTTCCCCTAGTTTATTAAAAGAGAGAAAGAGGCGTTGGCCACAGATGGGGTTGTCAATAACCACCCACCCACCAACGCACAAATGTGCTGACAAATATGCATACAAAACACAAATCTGTATGCATGTTATGAAGTTAATGCACCAAATGCATAGCCCCCAATCCAACATACAACAGATATGAGCAAGTATGTGCAAAGCTACATTGTTTAATGTAAACATGTAATCATGTTTAATGTATGCCTAGCAAAAACTATTTCGTTCTTTTGGAGAAATACTATTCAGCCTACTTTAGTTATTAGTCATAAAAGTGAATCATTTTACCAATTCAATCCTGTTGAGGAGTCATCAAACAACGCCTCACGGTGTTGGATTCATTCATTGTCATGACTGACATAGCGCTGGACTTTCAGTGACCTATGATTCCACTTCCTGGGAAGGGTGAGGGGTGTCGGATGAGGATCCAGAGGGGCACATGCAACATTGATTGTTTTTCATTGCCGTGTAATAGACCTGAGGGTCTTGTGTTCCATGAAAAGGTTTATAACGATTATGAAATACGGGCGGGAAATGTGCTGGCTGCGCTAGTGTTTAGCTACAAGACGAGGAACATGGAAAGCAAAATAATCCTGCGTGTTCGACGCATGTATCCTCCTTTAAGTAATGTTGCAATGTTTCTGCCCACCAAAATAGTCCAGACTGCAGTATAACCATCAGGTACAGTCAGCATTATAAAAGTGGGCTTAGATAGCTACATCATAAATCAGCGCATTACTTCCAAAAAAGCAATTTGGTCGATTTATAGTAAAATGATCTGTTACGGACTGTTTATCATTTACTATATAAATCTTCTGTAATACCTTCTGTGTGGCAGATCACGGTTATTTTTGGTAAGTAAAACAATCCATGATTGTTAATTATGCTGCGTATTCCGAATCAAATGAAGAAATAATGACCCTTGCGTTGGGTCCGCTTTGACCCTCTCAACAGACTGCCAGCCAAATCCAAAACAATCCAGGCATGGCCCTACTCTGGACGAAGGGGGTCTAATTTCAAACGGTACGAGGGGTAGGTCAAAGAGGGCAGCCCCTACGATGCTTTGGGAGAGGACCCCTGTCAGGGGTTTAAGGGGCCCTGCCATCTGAGTCATGACCTCCGGGGCCACGCACAGCAAGCCCAGTCAGGCATCAAACCAACAGTTTGCCCAAGAGAAAACGAGAGTGTTGCTGAGCCGTGTTCCCGCCGTCCTGCAGGGAGCAGACCACGCACTGAATACCAATGCATCCGCCACATTTCTCTGTCCTGTTTTATATGGCAACAGGAAATGTGAGAATCAGAGATGAAAGGGGGCGAATTGAAACAAATAGCACAATAATACATGTTCTTCATTACCTCCATCGAATTGAACCCCAATCATTGAACTTCTTGTTGACGGGATACACCGCAGGGAGTTAGCAGAAATGCATATCCAAGATTGCATTTACTAAGAGAGAATATAATAACAACCTTGGATGCAGAGAATTAAATCCGTCCCAAAATCAATCTGCGGTAGAGTGAAAGAAGGGAATGGCAGTAAGAAGATGCTTAAGGAGGGGATTCACGTTTGCCAGCTGGTCAGATCCATATGAGCCATCCTAGAGTTGGTTTCAGACAGACAGAAACAGGCAGAGAACACAAATGCAATATTTCAGTATCTTGCGTTTGCTGCTAACAATTATTATCTCACTTAGCACGCTCCAGTTGTCTGGAGGGTTGAGTGTTGCGTTGTCAGAAGACTGTTTGAGCGTAGGGGGAATAGGCTAGGTAGTGATTCATGCTTCTCTAGTCTGTACCAATGGAAAATGCAGCCAGTAAAGTCCCAGGACACTCGCAAGGAAGTGTGTTGATGGCTTATGAGGAAGACATGTCGAACATGGCACACATGTTTCACACCATCATGAGGACATGCAGCAAAAGCATCTCTGGACCAAACCTGGCTGCCGGATCTTTGACCAAAATCCAAAAGGTCAAACTGCCTATGCAGATCAACATTCAAGTCTGTAAATGTGTGCAACAACCAAAGCCCTTCTACTGCCCTTCACCACTCCCACATTACTCTGTGGCTGCCACGGTAATGCTATTGCAATGAACCCGCAGAGATAATGCAACAGGGAGATGTGCTTGATGACAATGCAAAGAGCATGAGAACACCTCTTGATTTACCCATACAATACATTTGGGTGTATTGTAAAAAATTGGCATGGAAAGCACCTTTTCCAAAACAAGTCAAAGGTGACACACACACAGCAAGGTTCTTTAAGCAAATAATTGCCATGTGTTGTTATACTTCAACATGACTTTTAGGCAAAAAACAAAGCATGACTTGACAGAATCCTCTCTTGTTCCTCACACTATTTGAAGGGGCAACATAAACTACACGGACATCAACCAGACATTTTGGGAATAAAACTCCCTTAACCTTGGTGTGACCCTTTATCTGTATTAAGGGTTGTACAATGGTGACTCAGAAGAGGTGATATTTTAGTGTGCTATTGCACTGGATAATTTAACTATGTGGATGAGGGCCAAATTCCCATGGTTACAGATGGGGTGCAAGCAACTACTTTCTCTGTTGAACCCTGTCTGGGGATAAAATATTGCTGTGCTGTTTCCAAGGGGCTTAAAGGACATACAATTACGTAGCATCTTACCCTTCTGCACCTACTAATTAAAAAGAACGAATCACATATGAAGGACCTTAAAACCACCACTACGTCGTACCTTAAAACCACATGTAGTCAAAATTGAATTGTTTTTTCAATTAATTCACATCCAATTACGAATATATTCTACAAACAAAAAACGCTGGCTTGCCCATGGCTCTCTTTGTTTACAATAACAGTACTACAGACCCTCCTACAACCCCTCCCACTCAGTCACCCTGCCAGCAGACCTACGTTTGCTTGCGTCACACGATTGTTAGGGTTTTGTTTTTTTATAACAACCCCCCAGGATGAGAGTTTAACTTCATAAATCAGTTCCCTGCAACTGAATATCTAGCTTTCAGGTGGTTTTACTTGTTTGGGCATCCAATGGCCTTTTTTGCTCGTCCAGATACTGTTGAAGTTAACCTCAGAGTTGAAACTGCATCGAAATACAAAGAATGTAAAGTACAAGAATGGGCTCAAAAGAAAATTGTTAATTAAAGGGGCATGGGTATGAAGATGAGGAGCAAGTCATGTCCTTTGACAATGAACATACTTGTAACATAAGTTTGTACATTGTTATGTATCAACATGTTCTTGTACGGTCACCGAATAGATATATTTGGAGTTGGGAGAAATGTTCAAATGGAATGTCGGAACTGGAAAACTTCCCACAAGTACATGAACGCAGCATAGTGAGCAAGAGGGATGGACGGGAAAACCAAGGTCTAATACATTCGCACACCACACAAACACACTCAATGAATCTATGATCTGGACTAGTGCTTTTGTATTACAACAAGTGAGAGGTGAGACGACTGTATATTGTTTAACGTTTGGCTTCCCATAACTGTGTAATAACAGAATGATTAAATATTCCTGCATAGCACCCAATTAACTGTAACCTGGAATCACCATACTCAAGTCAACTGATGACCTCAACGTGAGCTGTGTGTTAAATACTTCAACATTTTGAATCAAATCATTACGGGTGAACTAGTCGACGCTGGCGACATGTTTCTTAAGCTTGCAAGACCGTACCGCACACACTCTCTGTATCCAGTGTATGTCCTTACCTTTTACTTGACTCTCATAGTCCGCAATGATTTCTTTGTCTTTCTTGTACCTCGGCGTGGACATTTTCAGGATTGTCTCTGCTCAGAGCCACTAAAGTTAGTCTAAACTATGGGTCAACAAACGAAACGATGTCTCAAGCCTGTAGCATCCGACATGCACACGGTATACCGCTTAAACTTACTAGGAAAATAATATATGGAAATTAATTTACAAGCTCAGGAGCAAACTTTGCCCTCTGCTAAGTAATATTCAGACATTCATTGTTCTTCTTCCCAGGGCTGGAGGCTGAAGACGAACTCGAACCCGCCGCCGCTGCGGAATTCTGCTCCAACCAATGAATTCACTGAACTAGTGGCTCCGCGAGCTGCGCTCCGTCCGCCTGCTCTGAGTCGGCGCAAAGGCTCGCGACCAAATAAAAAAAAGTTTGAAAGTCTTCACCACCGCCGACTCTCTGAGGTCGAAGTTGTACCAAATAAAGACCCGCTAGCTGCCATTACTCGCATGGATTCAGGTTCCCCGTTGGAGCTCCCAGTAGGCTAGAGGTAGGCTTCCTCCACCAGTGTGCCCTCTCACAGTCCCTCGACGCTTCCAGGCAGGCACGGGGCAGGTCAACTGCACCACAGCTGCTGGAGACTCGCACCAGAAGACGGGGATTGGTCAGACTGTAGCGCCCCCAGTGGACAGACTGCAGTGGCCCTAGTGGTCAGACTGCAGTGTCCCTAGTGGACAGACACTGAACGGCAGTGCCTATTCCTCAAATGACCACACGCATTGATTGGCATACAGTTTGGCTGTTGTTTGGTTGAACAATTAGTTTGTCATTCTTGTTCGGGAGATTACATGACGATTTCGTCATTGACTCAACGTTATCATAGTGTATTTGTGCTTCAGAAGCTGAGCCATTCAATGCTAGTTTTATGCAGAAAATGAAACAACCTACAACGACATCTGCAGGGTAAAAATGGACACGCCGACCAACGACACTATTTTATTGCACGCCTTCCATGCACTACAACACAAAATACTACGAACGTTCACTTTTGTATCAACAGCAGTGTACCAACCACAGAAAAGGTAAATATTCAGTCTATTATACAAAGCACAATACTTACTGGCTCAATCATACAAATTCTAAACCTGCTATTTCTTTCTAAAAGAGTAGTGTACTTAAAATCACACGTACAAAAGTATATTAAATGTATACAAGCGTGACAAGATTTAAAGGCAATATGTCATTCCCTGCCTTTAAACTGCCCTCATTGTAATTGTTTAAAAGGTAATACTTTGGAGCATTAATAACGAATGCGGTAAACTTTCCAACTTTGACCAATTGAAACAGTGTCTACCAATCATAAATATATTGTCACCATCACACAAAAACTACTGTTAAACCAAAACACGAAATATTATATATTTCTCCATACAGGCAAGAAGTCAATTTGGCGTAAGACAACACTCTCACATATGCAAGACTTGCAAGATCTCACTCCCAGTCCCCAACTGTTTTTCACATTTAAATAACAATAAGTGTGTAAATTTTTCATGTAACTTATACAAACGTGATGCAACAGTAAACACTTTACACTTAAGTAACAACCGATAAGGTTGACATTAACAGATCTTCTCTTTAGATGGTTCCGAAAAGCACCACTTATTTTGAAGCTGGTTACATTCAGTGCTACCGCTGTTACTTTATTACAAGCAACAATGCATGTTAGAATGTAACAAACTGACAGTACCTGGACGAGTCACACAATCTTCCCGTGTCTAATAGTGGAGGGAGAAGATTCCGCAGATTGTTGACAGTAAAGAATCTGAGTGCTCAAAACTGTGGCAATCAATTGCAGGTTTTTGACATTGGTTGATTAGACATTTTTAAAGAAAGTGTCCTCTATGACCTCAGTGAATTTGTCTTTCATCTGTTGACGAAAGGTAGCGTACCATTCTATCAACCTTTTCCTCCGTTCCATCCTTTTATCCTGACCCATTCTCCTTTCCTTCTCCAAGATGGCTGGCAGTTCCTTCCAGTCCCGGAGGAAGATGAAGGGTGCTCCTGCAGCTTTGAGCAAACGCAGTGGCGAGCTGGGCCCGGTGACACAGGCACCAGGGTTCTGGACATCCTCGACGACCGGGACGGAGCCATAGGCACATGCCTCGTAGATGCGGTAGCACTCGGTGTTGACCCCTACCGGGCAGAGCGTCAGGTCACTCTGAGACAGGGCGGTTTGGTAGCGACCTAAACTGTCCACCGTCTCCTGAGGAAGCCACCTGAAGACAGATTGAGACATATAAACTGCTTGAATGCACGTTTGGAAATGTGCAAAGCATGTCCATCGACGATGTGAACATTAAACCAGAACAAATGTTCTCTCTTGATTATGGTAACCGTTTAAAGTCTGGTTGAGATTGTGATTTGTATTAGTGTTGGAATGACATTAACATTCAGGGTAATGACATCATGGATGCGCTACAATTATTGACTAATTACTTACTTGTCCCTTGCAGTGGTAATACATTCTTTCTCAAGGTCTGCTTGTCTCAGAACCTGCACAAGAATTTCTCTGGAGGAATTTTTGTAAACAGTGCCTTGGAAGTTGCAGAGGTATGGTCTGACAGAGGTGATCATCTGCAAACTGGGTTTGACAATGGGGAACTGTCTATATCTGTAGAGAAACAATCAGAGATTCAGAGTTTGACACGATTGAACTGAGTAGAAAATCTTTAACGTTTGCAGCATGCGTTTAGGGATGATTGCAAATGTTGACCATTAAGGGGAACATACGTGGCAACTCCGAGAGGCCACTGGAAGACGTCGATGTTGTTCACCCAGGGGCTGTCATAGACCACAAACAGCAACTCCACAATGCCTCCGTTCCGCTTTAGGTAAGGGCTGATCCACTCATTGACACAGTGCTCATTACCCAACAGCACCACAGCCACATGGGAGACAGTGCGGGCCTGCACCAAGGCCTGGACATGTTCCAGCCACCGTGTGGAGTAGGAGATCTTCTGCTGTTCACGGCCATTCAGGACCAGAACAAGGCTGTTCATGTCAAGAGGAACATGTCCCTGGACCACTGCAGGGCCTGTGTAGAAACTAAAGAAACGGGCATCAGTTAGGGACTATCCAATTGTACTGGTTAATTTGTTGTCAGTGCAGACAGAAGGACAAAGGTAACACATGTTTTAAGGAAAAACACCTGAAATCTATTTTCCCTGACTGGAGCTCCCCTTCCCTCCATTGGGCCACTTTGTCTGTAGGATGCAGTAGACCATCTAGTATATGTTCCCACAGATAGATTCCTGAGGAAGAGAAAGAATGAAAGATCAGATTACACGAAATCGAGGCATGTATAGCAAGACAAACCGTTTACATTACTAATATATTCACCACAATAAAATATGTTGACACGAAATCCACTCCAACATCACGTGTTTGATTTATATCGGTTAACCCACCTATGGCCGCCTTCCCCCATATTTGGACCTTGTATCGTTTGGGCTTATTCTTGTTGATCTGTGCCAAATGCTTTTGGAAAGCCTCTCTCTTTCTGTTGAGATCAGAATTGTATTCCACCTCTTCGTTTTCCCATGGGTTCCATTCCTCGTCTTCATTAAATTGTGCAACGGCGCCTCCTGCATAAAAGGGAGTATACGCATTAGATATATTAGATAGGCATTCGTTTCCAATACCATTTTTAATTAGCGTTGTAGCGTTGTGTTACCTGGAGGGCCAGCAGTATTTTTCTTCACCACCCTGTGGACACGGGAAATTATTTTGGTACTGAAGAAGACATTATATGCAGCATAGAGCGAAAATGCCACGTATGCAAAAACTATGACAAGCAATAATTTTCGTTTAGGTATTTTCATTTTGTATTTCCTCTGTCATGTTACCATTTTGTATTACACTGCTAGCTTTGCGTCAAGCACTTCCTTCATTGTTTACATCCTGAGGACCCCGATTGACCGATATGTGCCTGCTTTTTTTTGGTATGATATATAACTATAGGACTGATATGATTACATGCCCTCTGGTAAATACAGCTTCATAGAAAAAAATGTGGTTGCTTAAAATGCCACCATTTTAAGCAACCAGATAATATTTCGAGGTGCAATCCTGGGCCCTGGCTCATGCATTTCTTTTTGGCATTTATGGAACACGTAACAGGCATCACGTTTCCAGTAGGACCACTAAGAGAGAGACACTGACACTACTTCTGGGAGTCGCTGGTAATAAGCGTTAGTAAGGTCGCCGCGTCCTCGGTTATAACCGATATCAATTTTGTTCAAAATGATGTCAATAGCGGCTCGTCGCGGCGCTATTTCGTCGTGCCTGCAATCCAGAAAACACATCGTCAGTGCTTCGGTGTTCTCTCGACTGGTGAAGGATTTCGTCCCCGCCGCTAGTGCTAATGGTAAGGTCGCAGCTAGCTAACTTCCTCGGTACATCTTATGTTGGGTCTAGTCTCGATTACTACATGTATATTATCGTTTAAGTAACACATTCATGTCTTGATTGGATGTAACCTGAATTTATATAATGATATATCATCTTATAATTGATTACGTCATATATATTATATAATTATATAATCAGTCTTGTGTCCGATCATTTCCTAGTGAGTTTTTATACTTGGAAGTCCAATGTCTAAAGCATGATCATAAATATTTTTCATGAAAAATGCGATTGTTTTTTTATGTTTTGATTGTCAGGCTGTTTGTGATCCTCTAGTGTCTTTAATATTGTAGTTCCATTTCCATTTCACAGGCGCTACCGGGATCCGCCTCGCCCACACAGACATCAAGGTTCCAGACTTCTCAGACTACCGACGCCCTGAAGTTCAGGACCCAAACAGGTCCTCTCAGGACAGCAGCGAGACAAGAAAGGTGTTCTCATACCTTGTCACCGGGGCAACCACTGTGGTGACCGTCTATGCTGCCAAAACGGTTGTCAGCCAATTTGTCTCCTCGATGAGTGCATCTGCCGATGTCTTGGCATTGTCCAAGATCGAGGTGAAGTTGTCCGACATTCCCGAGGGCAAGAATATGACCTTCAAGTGGAGAGGCAAACCCCTGTTTGTACGCCACCGCACGGAGAAGGAGATTGCTGCAGAGGAGGCTGTGAATCTGGGAGAGCTGCGTGACCCCGAGCACGACAAGGATCGTGTGCAAAACCCGAAATGGGTCATTGTCCTTGGTGTGTGCACCCATCTGGGGTGTGTGCCCATTGCCAACGCCGGAGAATATGGAGGCTACTACTGCCCTTGCCACGGCTCCCACTACGATGCATCTGGGAGAATTAGGAAGGGGCCTGCCCCTCTCAATCTTGAGGTTCCATTTTATGAATTTGCTGATGAAGACACAGTTGTTGTGGGTTAGATTGGCACCCTAACTACTTCATTCCTAATGTGTGTATATAAATGCGTCTGTCTTGGAAACGGTGGTGGGATAAAAAGCCAATATACCTTAATAAAAGTATATTTATGCTACCGCAAGGTTCAGTCACGTCTTATTCTTGTTAACCTTGTGATTTCAAGATTGCAGTATGACGCGTATACATGTTGTCGGCATATGGGAGATAGGAAGGTATATTTTAGGGATCAAACAGTTTATGCTGATGAATCTAGGTATTACAGAACAGTACACTAAACTATAGGTTTACAATACAGCACAGCTAGAATGTCCCACTGGAAGGATGGGAATTCTGGGCATTGCATTTGGCGATGAACAATGCAATCTCATTCCTGGGTGCAGTCCTCTCAAATCACAACCAGCGTGCTATTACATTGAAAATCTACACCTGTGTTTGAAACATTAGTGTGCTATGACATGCAACACTTTACTTTTGGTTTGGGAAAACAAACGGAAAGGAAATTATTCACATTGAATGTTTCTTCCATTTTTTATTTTGGATAGAGAATACATAATTTAAAAAATGGGGTTCACATTCGGTCCAACATGTGACCATACCAACAGCATGAACAAAGTGCAGTATAGCTGCCCTGTAAAATGTCACTTTAGAATCAATTTGATCCATCACAAATCACGTACCCAATGACACTTTCACAGCATAAGTTGAGTGTCCATCTGGTCAACCTCAATCAAACCAGTAAAAAGCCCACAACGTCCACTTCTCATAGTTTCCCTTTTTGGAGATGATAAATATTCAACCGTCTCTCAAAGACTAGTCTACATAATGAACCTCAGCCTGGAGCTCTTTTGAGACGTACCCAAGCAGGGCAGCGGTGACCTGTTGCCTCAGGGTGGCGTTGCCCATCACTAGTGCAGTTAGCTGGGCTAGGTCTGTCCACTGCATGTTGCCGAGGATGGCCATGACATCTTCGTAAAGCCTCTGTTGCTGCTGGGGGGCCAGTTCCATGATGATCTGGGGCAGTGGCTTGAACTGCCCACTTGTCATCCAACACCCCAGGAGGCCACCAACAGCACCACCTTTTGTGGAAGGAACAAAGTTAAAATGTGTGTTCATCTTTGTAAACATTAAATCGGTCCCAACTGTTGACAATAACACTCTTATTGTCAACTTCCCAACTGGCAGGATAACACAACTTTGTTTCCATGTTGAATAATACACCGTAATAAATATAGCGTTAGCCCCGTTTACACCGGGGTCTATATTAATGATCTACATACCAACAGCAATACCAAGGGGACCTCCAACCAGTCCACCAGCAAAGGCAAGTCCCCCAGCAGCGGCAGCCCCTTTCCCTGAGCCCTGCACTGTGGTCTTTATCTGCTGATTTGCTGACAACTCACAACAGAGCTTCATGACGTCGTTGATGGGAGGCATTCTGGAAAATAATTCAAAGTAACGTACAAAGACATTTTATTTATTGCATCGACATTGTTTAGGCTGTTGGGTACTTTGCAGTGAAGACCTAATTTGCGTGAATCCCTGTTTCAAGTCATGTCAAGTCAAGTCATGTGACACAATGTGTGCCTTTTTGGTTTCAATTCGTCAAAAGAGAGGGTGACATCAGCATTTGTAACACAGATTTAAACAAAATCTTAAAACACGGATATATTCACTAAAGCAAGGAAACGTGCGGTTCACCTACTGGACAAGGGTATTCCCATGCACAGCTGTTTCGCTGCCTTTTTATAGACAAATTCGGGCGGAACCATGAGTTACGGTCGGAGTGTAGTCTGATCTGTGATCTCGGTCCTGAACGCAGTGCCTGATGGGAGATCTGTGTCAGAATGGCATGAAGTGAAAGTGACTGTTTAAAAAAAAACGAACATTTAATAAACATGTGATTTTCATACAGCTGTTATTGAAATGTTTTGATCTATAATAAAAACTATACATGTTTTATGAAATGAAATTATATAAACCATTTACCCAGAGTACACCGGGGTCCAAGCAGAGAAACATGGCGCAGGATCAGT
Source organism: Gaidropsarus macrophthalmus (assembly GCA_027123715.1). Lineage (NCBI taxonomy): Eukaryota > Metazoa > Chordata > Actinopteri > Gadiformes > Gaidropsaridae > Gaidropsarus > Gaidropsarus macrophthalmus. Next base: position 9,057,635 of record JAOTIX010000139.1, read on the forward strand.
GACGCTCGTCAGATGGAATACCGTTCTGTGGATGTTTTTGTGGTCGTACGAAAAACCCTGAAATGAGAGTGTGAAATGATACCACTTCTAAAATTGTGGATAATCAGCACCGCCCCCTTGATGAATACGACAAGAACGGGTCTCAGGAATATCTGTGATTGCATTCATAAACACTTCTACAGGACTCACAACCCCTGAGGATTGTTTTGGACCACTGTCCCTTTCGGTTTTCATTTGATGCACACTACGCGTGGGACGACAATGGCTGACAAAAGTAAAGGGAATATAGAGCCTCGTGTGAGAGTGGATAGGCTTCGAGAGGAACACGAACAGGTAAATTAGTTTGGGGGGCGATCAGCCCAGTCAGGGTCCATGCTCGCAGGCACGCGGCGGAGAAGCAGTTGTTGTTGTAAGTCGGGTTGTGTGCACGAAATGCGCCACTCTCTGGACGACTGACTACGGGTTTTGTATTTGTATTTGTTGATCGATATCCGACTGGACGCAGTGTATGGGGGGGGGGTCGCCATGTGAAAGTTGCACGCTTTCGAGAAGCTTCCTTTCCTGCAGTCAGTCACATGTCGCATGTCAGGGTCAAGCCCCCGCCCCCCCCCCCGTGCAGCCAAATCATAACAAGAACGATGCATTGGCTTTTTATTGTTATCTAAAAGCAAAATGCTATCAGACTTGATGATTGGGAGATGTTAAATCCTCTGAGACACTTTGGTTTGGATTCTACCTTTGTTGTTACTGTATAACAAGCGAACATGATCACACACACCTTCCTCTCTTTGAAAGTCAAAGTTGGGGTGCATAGTCACATGCAAACACATATTCCAAGTAGTGTATACGGTGTGTTTGCATGTGACTATGCACCCCAACTTTTACTTTCAAAGAGAGGAAGTGATCGTAAAATTGGACATTATGCATAGCGCCATCTCTGGTCAAACCCATGTCACATGCCCATCGTACCCATGTATAAGCCTTGTCGTACGAGGCTGTCCCTGAAGGTTTGTTTAACTGGTAACCCTTATATATTAAGTTGTACCCATCATATGCAGTAATAAAGGTACGTTCTATTTTTTTTTACCTTGATCAAGAGCCACAACCAGGTTATGTTATGGGCTCGTAAATATTTAACTTCTTTATTTGAAATCTGATTAATAAACAGGTGTGTAATTCCACTATAATGTTCCGTGGACAATGTACAGTATTTTAGACTGTTGATGACAGTTTAGGTCATCGATTTATGAATGTTTCCATCAACAGGTTATGAAAGGCTGTGACGAGCAAATTCTACACTGGTGAGTCTTTCCCACATACTACAAATTACCTTTCAGAATTTCATGATTCTACCATAAAAGTTATTATGACTCTGTGCCAAATTAATGGCACACCTTCCTCTCATATCTATGGGTCAGTACATGATTTATGTCAAAATAATGCCACTCATCACAATGTCCCAACAGGAAAAAGGTATCGGGGGACTATGAGGCCCTGGATGACCGACTGCGTACCCTTCCAGACCACCTGTCATATGATGTCATGGTAAGTGTAGTGTAGTAAGCAGAATAAACTCTTTACATCATGATCACAGAGCGTACACTCCGAACAATTCCTGGCTCAAGTTCTTTAGCTCATGCCTTGCCACTGAGACCTGAGATTTGTTGTTGTAGATGTTGACGTCATCTTAACTTTGTTTCTTTATCTAACACAACAGGTTCCATTTGGGCCTCTGGCTTTCATGCCGGGGAAACTGGTCCACACCAATGAGGTGACCGTGTTGCTTGGCGACAACTGGTTTGCCAAATGCTCTGCCAAGCAGGCTCAGAGAATCGTCGACCACAGGGTTAAATGTGAGGTTTTTGTTTTCTTTATATGTATACAGGTTTAACCTGCTACTAAATTCAGTTGAAGTGTATTCCTATGATTTGAACATCTTCTCTAAAGATATTATGGAGCTCCAACTCCAAAGTTCTATTTTGGGGTTATATTACTCAATACTGCATTTCTTTGACCAGCAGAGGGCACTAAGATCCCAATACTAGAGGAGGGGTATGTAGTTTATTTATGGATTGGTTTGTGTGGCCATTGAGACGCCTGCAGACTGCTTTGCACACTTCAAATGATAAATGTTGCTACTTAGTAAAAACATAGTAGTTTTACACCAAGGTAAGATTCTCCAACACACTGTATTTTATTTAACACACCGAATTGTTTTAAGAAGACCAACCAATTGCTATCGTAATAAGTCTGTCACCATGGGAATCCCATTGTTACTTATTATTAGACGTTATGTACGTACACGTCTACGGCGTTTGCTGCTATAGTTGCGGCTGAGCCCAGAGACAAAGGTGAAGGATGCGTTCTGCCTCCGAGACATGCAACACATTTCACAAACACGCTGCCGTGCGGCGGGGAATACTCCCCGTGGCGGGCAATCATTCCGGGCTTCAGAAGCTCATATAAAGTCAAATGAGCCTAAGTAAGGATTTTTTAATATGAACATTATTAGCGCGTTAAGCGAAGCATGAATGCGCTGCCACGGCACACCCCACCCCCCCACGCACTCTCTTCTTCTCCTCTTTTTTTTCCCTCTGACCCTGCCCACCCCACTATTAAAACCTAAGTGCTGCAATGCAAACAGGCTCGGCCCGAGATGTGTCAGGCTTTGGCTGACTTGTCAGGCCTTCAGCGTCTGACCTTTCGCCAGCACACGGTCCGCGCGCCGACTGGAAAGGCTCGCCATTGCCATAGAAACGGGGCAGGAGGGGTTTCGCTGCCATTAGTAATGGAGGCCTTAATTGTTGTGAAGATTTAATGATCCGGCGTTGTATGTGCGCAGGAAATATTCCGAGCCCACATCTGCCCTGCAGTATGAACGTGTAAATTAAAGGACAGAAAGTTTTCTATATTTTTTTTTTACGCTTTTCCTCGTTAAACACTTTATTTACATTTGACGTTTTTTCGGTGTGTTTTGCATATTTTTTTTTTCCACAGATGTGAAGGGTGAACTGGATGACCTGCTCAAGACTAGGAAAAATTTTGAAGCCAGAGTCGGTTTCACAAAGGATCTAGAAGCACTATCGGTGTGTTTTCATACCTGTCTGAAGTAGAAACCACGTTTCATATAAAGCCAAGCAGTGACATATTAAATGGCCTTTTCCCTCAGAACAAAGGAAGCTACGTTGACATCAGAGAAGAGGTTCAGGGCAAAGAAACCGCTGTCACCAAAGGTCATTTGTCTCTCCTTTTTTTATGAATTTACGAGAACCAAACTCAAATGATTGCAAATTAAAATGCTTAAAGACTGTGCTCCTATTGGATCACATCTCTAGTGTGATCATCATGTAGGGTATTCATTCTGCGTCTCATGAGGAATCTCTACATTATTTACAGCAAAGCACAGGGTAGCCCATAAACTCAACTCCATGCCCAAGCTGGACACAGTGTTGGATCTAGAGGAGGTGGAAGAGGAGGGCAACGGAGTGGAGGGAAACGAGGACTACAGCAAAATCCTCTCCGAGCAGGAGCTCTGGGCCAGGCTGGACCAGCTGGAGAAGCTGGAAGAGGAGCAGGACGAAGAGGACAGGTACGAGTGCATGTAACCACACTGAACGCTTTGGATCGGCTATGACCGTCGACAACTGTGATCCACTGTGAATTTGTTTTCGCTCAAGTTATAATGGATGGCCCTTACAGCTTATTGTTCTGTTAAATAATACAAAATTCCTTCCCTGATGCATTGATTTCCTTTTAAACCACCCGAAGAAGAAAAGCAACAAACTTTCTCCATCAGGGAACATGACAATATCAATACAAGCCCTATTATTAAAATGATTGATTTGCTATTTATCACTTTGACTTAATCTGGCTCGTTGGGATTGTCTGGCAGACTGTCTGACCACGGGGACACCAACAGAGAAGATACCACCACCTCCTCCTCTTCCTCCTCCGAAGAGGAGAAGGAGGCGGCCGACTGCAGCCAGACAGAACATGAGCCCGGCCCTCAGGCTGGCTGGGCCCCCCCCGACGGCCCTGCCGGCGGCCAGCCCAACGGCCAGGCGGCGCCCACCAGAGACGACACCACCGCCGCCGCCAGCGATGAAGACGATCAGGAGGAAGAGGCCGATTACTTTCCCACCATCTATTTCTCTCACATGGTGGAGCCCAAGAAGGTCGGTACTTAAGGGTTAATTATTTTCAATTCATCGTATTACAAAAAACAAGGAACGGTATTTGGGAGGAGAACCATGATCCTCTCCCACTTCAACCCTCGAAGGTGAGGATCAACACCGGGAAGAACACCACCCTGAAGTTCAGCGAGCGCAAAGAGCACGCACTCACCCACTCCAAGAGGAAGAGGAAGA
>JAOTIX010000139.1:9369815-9380302 GCA_027123715.1 Gaidropsarus macrophthalmus
TCTCTCTCTCTCTCTCTCTCTGTGTCTCTCTCTCTCTCTCTCTCTCTCTCTCTCTCTCTCTCTCTCTCTCTCTCTCTCTCTCCCTCACACCCTTCCTTAGCGACGCGTCTCGTCCTCCTCAGCGGAGGAGGAGGGCAGCAGCAGACCCCTTGGTGTCTGGTGTCTGGAGATGACAGTCGGGCCGTACCACTCTTTGCCGTCGTCGTCTCGCTGCCTCTACTTTGCAGAAAGCCCTCCCAAACATATTGGACCGTCTCCACGAGTTGACAAAGAACGAGGCATAATATTTGGACACGGAAAAAGGCCCGATCCAATTCCTTTTGGAAATGGGCCGATCCAATCTATAACCATTCCAAGCCCATATTAGATTCAAGTATTTATAGCTTAAAGCATATTTTGCTTTTGCAATCTGCGATCACTCGGTTGAGTCAAACATAACAGCGCAGCACCAAACGAACGGGTCCAGGTTCGAGTACTCGGAGCGGCTGCAGTCCCTGGCCTTTGGGTGTCACGCACAACGGCAACTAAGTGCCGCGCCGCAGCTCTGAAATTCATTAGCAGGATTTGGTTAAGATGGATGAAGAAAGAGGCTGGAACGACACAAAATGGCCGGGGGAGGGGAGGGGGGCGGGGGGGAAGAGAGACCCATTCGTCTGTCACCTCCCTGTTCTTAATCAACTGAGGGGAAACTCTCCATGACATTCCAATGTTTCTCAGTCCATTTCAAAGCCCTCAATAAACCCAGATCTGCTGCTAAGCTTTGTCGTGTGTGTAACTGTGTATTGGTGTGTGTGTGAATGCGTGTCTGCCTGCAGTTGTGTGTGTCTGCAGTGTGGGTGTGTGTGTGTGTGTGTGTGCAAGTGTGGTGTGTGTGTGTAGGTTTTGGTGTGTGTGTGTGTGTGTGTGTATGTGTGTGTGTGCATGTGTGTGTGTGTGCAGGTTTTGGTGTGGTACCTGAGTAGGTGTGAGTGTGTGTGTGCGTGTGCGTGCGTGCGTGTGTGCGTGCGTGCGTGTGTGTGTGTGAACATAGCAGCACCCTAGCCGGTCACGCCCCGCCCCACCAGTCCCCCCACCCCCGGTCTCCCAGAGCTCAGCGCTGAGCGTGCCAGGCAGCACCAGCCTCACGCAGGAGTACGGCTGGTCGGGTCCGACCCCAGGGACCTGAGACCTGGGGGAGTGCGCGGCCGGTAAGCCAGCTGCAGTCACTCTCTGGGCTACGGCGTCGACAGAAGCCGCCCTGAGCTCACTGCTGCAACAGATGCTCTTTGCACTGTTCCCGGTCGTACCGGCAAACCCCGAACGAACGCACCACTCAAATTGGTCCAGGGCTGCAGACTGACAGAAAAGTGCATCGTCCTTTCCTTGACCTCCACGGAAAACGTCAAAGGAAGATGTGAAAGGAGAACTCAGGACTCATGAGACAACCCCGGGGCTTGGAGAATCCAACTCCTGTCCGCTCGTATTTACAGGCATAACTCTCTTACGCTGGCTTTCCACCGACAGTACCGGCTCATCTCGCCACGGCTTAGCATGGCTCTACTTGGTTTGGTTCCAGACGTGTTGCGTTTCCATCTAGAATTAGTGTCTCCACAACGTGGGCGGGTCGTCATCAGTGATGTACTTATCCACGCGACGCATAAACAGGGCTGGCTGTGGGCTACGCAAAACAGCGACAACATTATGTTATGTTGACTAAACACAGATGCTAGTTTTTAAAGGTAGCGGGTGTCAGGCTCGGACATCGCGCTTGTCATGAGTCGTCAAGCGGTGTCCATAAGTATCAGCTCAGCTCGGTTGGAACTTATACGGAGGAGGTACTAAAAAAGCACCACTTTAGTAGCATTTCGGTAATAGGAACATTAAAAATCACAAGCTAAGTCGAGGCGAGGCGAGCCGGTACTGTCTGGCGGAAAGACTGCGTTAGATACCCGGGGGTCACTTCAGTCCGAGTGGAGCCTTCCTTAAGCAAAGCTCCGCCCACGTTACAGACCACTCATCCACTCGTTCGGACCTCAGGGATCCGAGGCAAGGTCCAACATGTGTCCTGTGACCACCTGGTCCTGACCAGGTGCTGAGCCCCCGGGGCCTGTTCTCCACCTGCCCCCCACCCCCCCGCGCCCCGAAGAGCCGGTCCAGACACAACACGCTCTGGAGCCACGATGTCGCCGGGTCATGTTCCAGTGGGCGTACCCTGACAGAGCAGGCCTTCAGTGAGCTGATGTGGAGAACAGCAGCCTGGCAGTGTGTTCCCTCTGCTCCGACACACAGACGCAACCCTACACCCACCTGGAACCATCCGTCAGGCTCTAGGGGAGGGGGTGGTGGGGGGGAGCATGAGCGTATAGGGGGGAGGGGGGAAGACATCATCGCCCCAGAGTGTGTGGGAGTGTGTGTATATGTATGTGTATCTGTGTGTGTGTGTGTGCATTAGTGTGTGTGCATGTGTGGGTATGTGTGTGTATGTATGTGCATCTGCATTTCGTTGCTTTGTACTAGTGACATGCGCAATGACAATAAAGTTGAATCTAATCTAATCTGTGTGTGTGTGTGCATGTATGCGTGTGTGTGTGCGTGTGTGTGTGTGTGTTTGTGCGTTTGTGTGTGTGCATGTGTGTGTGTGTGTGTGTGTCTGTGTATGTATGTGTGTGTGTGTGTGTGCATGTGTGTGCATGTGTGTGCGTGTGTGCGTGTGCGTGTGGGCCAGCGTTGCCCCGGTGTCATGTGGTGGCGTGCGGGTGTGGGGGGCGGACCATATGCCGTGCACGGCGTTCTCCGAGGTGAAGCCGGGCGATTCCTAACGGAATGGGGAAATGGCGGCGTTGTTATGGCGTTGTTATGGTGGAATAACATCAACAGGAAACGCCGGTGAGTTGGGCGAGACAGCGGGGTGATGAAGTGACACAGCGCCAACGCGGCGAGACCGCGCCGGCTGATGGGATGCAATAAAGTCGGGGGGGGGGGAGCGGTGAACGCCGATACGATAATATGGTCACTGGCTGGGGGGGTGATTATCATAATATGGAAAAATGGCCTCCATTACTCTGGAATGGCTGAGAGGGAGAGCAGAACCTGGCGACAGGAAGCATGACTTGCGGTGGCAGGCGGCCGGCCGTGTTTTGGGTTCTGAGGTCAATCTGTTCCAACATGGCGGCGTCTCTGGCTCTGCTCCCTGCGGAGGACGCGTCCGTTGAGCCGACCTTTACTGGCACGGCAGGGGACTGCTGGGTGGATCTGGACGGCTGTCAGAGGCTTGTTTTATCTTTTGCTCAGGGTGACATGTTGCACTGCGCCAGACTTGTCTCACCATTCGTCCTTTTGTGAACATTTGCTAACAAGTGCAGTCTTCCGGATGGAACCGGCAGTTGAACGCCAAAATGCTAACATTATGCTAACACTTTGAACCTGAATCTGATGTCAAATGAACTACAAAACAGTCAGTAAATTACATACTGTACATTATGCAGACGTTGTTTGAACCTATGGCTCCCAATCTCCGCGCCACGATGATGCTTTGGCAAATATCTTAGTAGTTCAACTCAGTTCTAAGTTTGATGTCGGGTCAGGTCCACAATGTAAACAAACACGCCGTTCGTTACCTCTATAAACTTTATATAGCAACACATACAGTACACACCGGGCCCATTCATCACCAAACCCCAGTCCAGCCGCTCGAGATGCAATCACGCCAGGTGATTTGGCTAATAATGTCGTTTACAGAGCCACATCTGTTATGCTAATGTGTTCATATTGCATGCTCGTAGCAGTCTCTCTGCTGGTCCCCCTGTGGTTGTGGCTCAGTACGTGCTCCGTCCCTGCAGAAACGTGGGGCGGAGGAGCATCGCTGTACCCCATGACCGGGGTAACTTGATTTACGTGAGTTAAGGAAAATGAGCACTTATATATTCACACACTGCAACGGAATACGAGGCATGACCTGTAGCAGCTTGTACCCCTCTCTGTGTTTCACCAGGTTGTTGTTTGAATCTCTCTCTCTCTCTCTCTCTCTCTCTCTCTCTCTCTCTCTCTCTCTCTCTCTCTCACCCCCTCTTTCACACCCACACTCCTCTCTCCCTCTCTCTCACTCCTTTCCCTCTCTTGTCCCCCCCCCCCACACACACACACACACATACGCATACACACACGCTCGCTCTCTCTCTCATCCCCCTCTCCCCGCATCTTCTATTTGCATCTGCCTGCATCATGAAGAGAAGCACGTGGACCCCCCCGCCGCCCCCCGGGCCGCGCGTTACGTAACCTGTTGGAGTACGGGCCACAGCCGCGCGCTTTCGCAGCATCCCTCGCGTGAGGCAGAGTAACGCAGGTTCTCCTCCCGTGAAACGCATGCCGCTCAGGACAGGAGGACATACATACGTCAGAAATGGAGATCGTATATTCCATACTGAGAACAGGTACTCTAAGGGGAGGTTAAGACTGACAGTTAGCTCGATTCTGGGGACACTAAGCCCTTGCACAAGCAGGTAACAACACGGACGTATCGGCTACGGCTGAAAGAGAATCCCTGTTGCTCTGCTTTGCAGTGGCGGTCCCTCTGCGGTGACTGCCCTACGTAAACCTGCACGCACATCTGCACCACTGGGAGCTTCATTCTTATAGTTCCGAGGAAAAATCTACGACAACATATGATATGGAATTCCCGTCTCAAAACAAACACCACACGCTATAAACAGGAGACAACCTTCATCGTTGGATTGTGCTTGTAGAATTGTCCTTCGTGTTGTGTTTTGTGTTCATCTCAATGCCCTTCCCAGCCTGCCGTGCACAGTAGGGTAGGCAGCCTTGAAGGGGTATTACTCAGAACCCGGTCATGGCTGGTCTTGACCCCAGAGTCGTTTTGGGGAGATTTTCCTTGTTTGTTTGTTTGAGGGTTTTGAGGTCAGGGGGTAAAGTAAAATCTAATCTTCACATGATCGACTAGTGAGGCCATTTCAATTTCCTAGATGAAAGTCAGTTCACTTTTAAAATATTTAGGCCTAATGTTTTACGCGTTCATCGGCCACTTGCAGGCTCTCATGTAGCTAGTATGATAGGGATAGGCCATAATCATTGGCCACCATTCCTCGGTTTGACAGGAAGTCGGGAGTGTATGACAGAAAAGGGCCTTTTCAACTGTTGCCATAATGTGTTTAACGCACTTAACGCAAAAGGCGTGTGTGTAGTGAACTTCAACCAAGGCTGATGACTCACCGTTTGCATTCTTTCCACAAATGAGATGCTGGTAGGGCTGAAGCACCCCCCATATCTCCGCGTCACTGTTGATCACCTGCAACATGGACTCCAGGGTGAATTTAGGAATTCCGTTATCTTTCTCCAGAAGCGCACTGCGCAACACCCGCGCGTACACCTCGCGGAAGAGGCTTTCCATGCACGCACACAGGTAGATAGCCGCGTGCTCGTGTATCCTGACGGCCACGCTGCTGTCTACCATCCACTTGAAGAACTTCCCCACGTTGAACACCAGTCCACAGCGCACCGACTTGCCGCGGCTAAACTTGTCCTCGGTGCTCATGTTGTACAGAGACAACGCGCTCACGGCGGCGGTGATGCAGTTCACCGACACGGTCCACGACAAGACAATCTTTATGGCACTTTGAATCTCGTACTTTGTGCATTTGGCGTAGCGCAAACTCAGGCGCTGCGCCTCTTTGGCAATCCGCACCAGCGCGCGGCTGACGAGCGTGGAGAGCCGCAGCAGGACGCCTTGCGGTAGGGCCGGCAGTCGGTTCTCCTCGTCCCGGTGGAGCGCGCTCGCCACTTCCCCGAGGCTCCATGGCACCTCGTCCTCGAGCTCGGGTAGCTTAACGCACTGCCCGGAGCACTCCAGGGTCTCGGCGTCTTCGACCAGGACCGTGTTGACAGTGTCCAGACTGTTGTGTCGACTGTGCATCGAGGAGTCGGTTAGACGCCAGTAGTTATTCCCCCCATGCGCATGAGGTGCGTGCGCCTCGGAGCAGCACAGCGACGCGCTGGAAGACCTGAAGGAGTCCGCGGCTCCACCATAACCCGAGTCCAGCGTCAAATCCTCCAGCGTTCTTGCCACGGACTTGTTACTCCTGCTTGCCATCACTGCACTTCATACTGCAAACTAAAGGCTGCGGGATAAGTTGGGTGAAATGTTTCCACAATAAATGGATTTCATCGGCGTTCTTACACCTTTGCGCTAAATCCAGTCGGCAGCCTTTCAGCTTTAACGGTCCACTTTATGTCTGTGCGTACGTCGATCAAATCCTGCAATCTAAGCGGAGACATTCATCCGAGGCGAGATCAACAGTGCTGCTCGGCGCTCACTTGGTGTTTTACGCATAGTCTCTGACAGTTGGAGGCGGGGCCCGCTGAGCTCACAGTGCAGCGAGCAGCCAATACGCACTGGGAATGAACTCAGAACAGTTTGGGGCGGCTGCATCTCTCTGCAACTTAAAGCGGACTACCATTGGAGACAGGGCTCCTTACTGGCTATTCTGCATGCGTGGCTATCTCGCAAGGTGATGCGCTAAGGCGAGCAGCAGCGTTGGGCTATGTTTAGAGAAGACACCCTCAAGAGAATCCAGCTGCTTTTTATTTTCTGGCCTATCTGATGTAACATGACTCAGGTGCCTGCATAATTGATGGCATGCATAATGCACTCCTCTGGGTGTTCTCCGTTCCATAGGGTTCGTGTATAGGATCCCCATGGTTGCAGTTGGTCATGGTTGTACGTCATACGATTTCTATAGTGTTGTATTTTGTTCCTGAAATGACATAGCCATGGGATGGGAAAATGGTGGTCATGACAGCAACAAATCGACCTCGAGGAGCAAAAAAAACAGAGTAGCAGATCCTCGACTTACTGGTAAACAGCAGCACCACCACTATTACTTTATTTTAACGTATACTGTGTATTATTTATCACTATCGACACTTTGCTTCGGCTATGAACTGGGCCTTATTTCTGGAGCAACAGTGAACCCTGGCGTACAAAGATAGTAACAACAGCCGAAACAACCTGACCACACAAAAATACATAAACGTTAGATTACGCGACTCAAAATGACAGGAATTTCATTTAAATGTCATTGCCTGTTCCGGTTGCTCGTTGCTTGTCAATATTGTAGATGAACACAGAGACCATTCTTCATGCCTTGAGGCTGCAGAAGGTTTATTTTAAAATCCTCGTCTCCGCCACCTCACTGCGGGACACCCTGGAGACGGATATCCCGTCACTTATCAGTGGGAGTGTTTCCCTGGCTGCTGCTACACTGTCCACGGTCCTGCCAGGAAGTGGACCAGGATGTGGTCTGAGTCAGATGACCAGATGTGCCAGCGTTTCACCATAGCGGCCGCTAATTGGTTTCATAGCCACAGAAGTGTGCTCTTGCAGGCAGAGAACACAGAAGTGGCCCTACACTGCATGCTCCACACTGCGTGGTGCCGCAGGCTGGGGAGGCGGGGTGAACCGGGGCCGTTCAGCATTTGATTTAATTGCGAACGTTTATGCTTTGGAATGCAGTCTGAGAAACCTGTTCCAATGGATCTGGAGGAGACTGGGTGTCTGTATCTGAGTCAGTGTTAGGTAAGCAGGAGCATATAGTTTACTGGGAAGGTGGTTCTCAAGTAGGCTACAGTCCAAAGGTTTAATCCCCTGAGTCACCAGCTATAGGCACCTTTAAGCAATACACATGACAATTAAACAAAAATAATTCTTTAAAAGAGACCAACCAAAGGGACCACACAGACACACACACACACACACACACACTGGAGGCAAAAAAATAAATAAGGGTATTTCCTTCCTAAATACAATTTTATTTTGCACACACTACAATACAGAATAAATAACAAACATCAATAAATAAGATCAATTTTTACACATAAGTCGTACAAAGACATGAATGGTTTTCACTGTCAGTAGCTAGCAGATCTGAACGCTGTTTGAGAACCCTTATCCAAGTGCAACACATCATATTCACCAGCAGAGGTCGGCCTGCTCCCGGTCTACCTCGAGTTGACGCAACATGACCAAACCCGGATTTACCTTTGTGTCAATCTGGGCACCGGGCCGGCCCGTGGGGCACTGAGAGAGACGTCAGAAAATGTTTTTTCGGAGACGTCTGAAAATGACACTGAGCTTGACCATTTCTCTGGACCTTGTAAATGATCGGTACGGAATGAAATAAGAGTTGTTTGAAAGAAACATTGATTGTGTTATTGGTGATGGTGACGAGGCTGCTGGTGACGAGGCTGCCATATATGTATGCCGCTGCCATGTATGTTATCAATATATTTATATATATTTTTTTTTTATTAGTATTATTTTTTTTATATATCTATATAATAAAACACAATTTCCTAGTCAGACACAACATTACGTGTCCGTATTAACTTAGCTTTGCTCAGTGAACACAGATATTGCCAGAGTCACACAAGGTCATCCACCGCCTTGCAGGATTTCATCCATTGCTTCCCTGGTCGGTGTTTGATTTGTGAGTGAACCGTCAGAACCTGGTCCACGGCCCTTTACATGCAGACCAGCTCAGCCGGGCTGGTTCCTCATCCCTGACCCACGAGGCGTGTGATTGTGGTCCGATTGATTGGACATGCCGTCTTAGCTCAACATAATGTAATTGGGATTTAATGGGTGGGGGCCGTGTTGGGGGGTTTATGGGCTTCAATGACCAGAGTACCCTTGGGCCACATATACTAATGCATCTGTTCTGTTCATCCTCAACACCACCTACACCTCAGCCTTCACGTTACACTCAGAGTCGACATCTACTAAATTGTGGACATCTCTTTTTTTCACCATTGTTTATTTGGACGTTGCCCTCTATGGGCCCTCCAACTGCAAACCTTTTACTTGGTTTAACGGAATCGAAAGTAGGTCACCTTTCAGAGGGATGTTTGTATTGCGTACTACAAATGGTTAATCCAGGCAGTTAAGCGGTTATTGGAGTCATCAGGTTGTTGGAATCTGATCCTCACAGCGCTACGATCAAATGTGTCACGAATGACGTGTTTAGTCATTCTCATTTCAAAGAGCTCAAAGACTGGCCCCTGCTACGCTGAAAACAAAAAAAAACCCTTGCGTAAACTGCATGGACGCACCTTTGTGTGGCCCACTCACCTCCTGGTCCTGTCGCTTTTACACTGCGGAGCAGCACCATTTCCAAATGAGTCTGCAGAAGAAACCTATTCGTCTCATCGCAGCAGCATGTAAGGATTTCGGGATCGGAAAGAATGGAAAGCTGCCCTGGTGTTTGCCGTAAGGATTTCCACATGTGTACAATAATCTGGATTCGGGTTTGTGGTTTGTGTTCACCGGGGACAGGTTGATGGGCTCCAGCTGGGAAGCGGAGGCAGTGACGCGTGGCAAACGCGTAAAAAATACACAAGCGACGATGAAATTGTGACTTTTGACATTTTTTGTTGGTATTTTACAGGAACGAGTTCCAGTATTTTTTGAACCACGTCTCTCGGGTCTCACGTCCAGGTATTAACGCCCCCTATTACGACATTTTCCCAACTGACCCAGTGGCTCCGAATGATGGAGTTGGTCTGCACACATAGGATAGATGTTTGAGGTTTTAGGTGTTGACCGTTGTTTAAAGAGCAATACCTGCAATACAGCAAGCCACGAGCAAATAACCTAAGCGCGTTGTGGAGAGATACCATCGCGTTCCCTCACAGACTGTTAGGCTCCTCCCACAGTGGGACCAGAGCCCTGGTGGGTGGCCCATCTCTCCCTTGCTACAGGGCTTTTCCTTAGGGGCTCATAGACAAGGACACAACAACATCCTCATGAAGCAAGTGAATTTATGACTGCAATGAAAATACAAAGATTCTTCCATTAGAATCTTAAATTCTAATTCTACTCAAAACTCTGACTCCAATATCAATTTATTGGTTTCTTTCAATTATTACGCTTCCCTCTCGGTAGTTTGGTTTCTTCCATAGTACCCTACCTGGCGATGCAATATTACATTTTTCCTGCTGCAGGAATGGTTAACTTAATAGTGTGGGGCCGACTCAACTGGCACTCCAACGAGGGATGTCCACCCATACAGAACGCGCTACACGTGGTGCTGAGCAAAAGCTTAAGGTAAGCTCAGAACACAAACACACACACGTGTGTATCAAGCCAGTATTCCACAAGGAACTCCTACAGCCCACGCAGAAGGGAGAAATTCTCTCATGACATGTGTCCATCTCTCTGTTGGTGCAGCGTTGTTCCAGATAACGCACACTACCTACGGCAGGACTTTGAGGGGGCGGTTCGCCTGGCAGCCTCCCCTCCGCTCAGTGACATCGTGGAAACCATCTGGGTCTTGGGTGGCACCCGGGTCTACAAGGTACAAACCTTTACGCCATCCGCATCTGGTGCTCGTTGTCATGTGGGGGGCAGCCGTGGCCTAATGTCTAGGGAGCCGGGCTTGTGCTCGGTGGGTTGCAGGTTCGATTCCCGGGACCAGAGGGAGAAAAAATGTGGGTGGGGA
>JAOTIX010000139.1:9985308-9995485 GCA_027123715.1 Gaidropsarus macrophthalmus
CCAGTACGAGCCGGACCCCGACGCTCCGTCTCCCTCGGCCTGACGCTGACCCCCCCCCCGCCACAGGGCACCGCGGCGGCCATCTTGCCTTCTCTTGCACATGCAGCGTTCTGCGCAGGACACAGGGGGGCCGGGGGGCACGACACGCGCCGCCGCTAGCCCCAAGCACACACCCAACCCCCCCCCCCCCCCCTGCTGTACTTCCTGCTGATTCTTTAATGTATTTTAATCCCGACATCAGGAGCAGGTTCGGTTCTACTTGTGATCCGCATGTGAGTAGAACCTCAGAACCAGGAGGGCGGGGGGGCGGGGGGGAACCCAGGAGAAGGACGTCTCTTTATGGAACTGACTTTTCTATAGAACTTTTTTGTACAAACGGACGCTTGTTCTGGACTGGCCCGTCACGCTTATGTTGATAGTAAGTACGTTCACCGCTAGACAGGCACTTGGATGTGTTTGATTTTTTTTTTTACGATGTTTGCACATTCCCCCCTCCAAGAGATGATGTCATTATTTTATGTCAATCAGCCTTATGCTGTCAAACATTGAAGTACATGTACAGTACATGACCACACACACACACAGTGCGGTCTTATACAGCACATGATGTAAACCCTTTTCTAATAAATATTGTTGATTTTGCAACGAGTCAGTCTGGATCCCGTCACTCATTTATTATGATTGTATTGTTTACTTCTGTGCTGCCACAACATGGGCACCACTGCTTTCTCCCAAGTGTCCAGCAGACGTCCTCGTTAAAGATGGCCACCTCATTAAAGATGGCTGCCTGTTCTCGGATCGCCACAGACGCTCAACTTTCTCTTTTTGAGGCGAGTACATTTACCTTCCACCTGTCCGGGTACAAATGTGTCATTTTACAATCATTTACTTTTTCCATGTTGTTTGCAAATGCAGAATTCAGACGAACAGACCGTTGAAAGCATCCAAAGTGTCGTCATATTCATTATTCAATGTATGCTTTGATATAAATCAAATGTAACGGTTTGTGGTGAAAGCGATGTTATATTCAAACCTTTTCTAAAACTGATGACAACACAGACAGCACACCAACTGGCTCAACAACAGAAACCTAGTTTTATTTAAAAAATAATTGACTGCAGATACATTTCACATCAAACTCATATATATATGTTCATATATATGTATATATATATTTTTTTGCATAAAGTATACTCTCAACATATTTAAAGATGTGATACATTACTGGGGTTGGGAGAGAGGCAGTATTTTGACAAGTGTCCATCCTGTCGGTTGTGTGTAGTGTGAAGCATTGTGGGTAAACCTTGAAACCAGAGACCCAGTGGGTACCAGTTCACCCAGTCCCCTGTGGAGCATTATCACACAGGCTCCAAACCCTTCAGTCAACAGTCCTCATGACTGGGTCCAAACACTTCTCTATTCTTACTTTAAGAACAGAAAAGTAGTTTGAGTTACATCGGTGCAAGGTGAAAAAGATAAAACGGTTATGATTTATGACAATACGCTTTTTCACTGGTACTTGTAGCATTGTATACCATTATAAGAGGTAGAAAAACTGTACAATATTACAACATTAAGATCGAAATCAAATTAAGTGAAAACATTGCATTGTATTCAATATTATCTCACTATGTGATTTAATGCACGTTAAAAGTCAAACGTTTAGAACATTTGGAGTAAATTTGATTTGCCAGATGAGTTGACCTCATGGATCCCCATGTGGAGACCTTGGAGGTTGAGAAGGCATGCAGGTTTCACTGATGACTCAAGGAGAGCAGCTCTACTACGCTCTGCTCAGTCGGTTTGGATCGGAGGGCTTTAAGTGACTTCCTCTGATCGTCATGCAAAGGGAATTAGAAAATAGAAGATTAGCGGGCACGCCCATAAGGGATTCTCATTTAAATTGTAAATATCCTGAGCGTCCGTTGATCCTTGGCAAATACAAATTTAATATTTGAAAAAGGAAATTAGTAAATACTTTTGGAGATGCTCATAAATGTCCCTTGTGATTATGATTTTCTGGGAATCGAATTACGTCAACAAATAGGTTACATGTTCCTGTGAACCTTTTAAAATGGGTTTTAAGTCACTTCTTTTTTAAAATATATTTTTACTAGTAATCTTAACTTCTAAAGAGACAAATGTTCAGCCTGGCTAAAGCGTAGCAGCTGTTAGCCTTTACATAAACATCTTATTCCTCAATCAAATTGGAAGAACAGTCCAAGGATGTTGTCATCCTTGTTCCCTTCGCAGCAGAACCGTTAGTGATACTAGTTTAGTAATCCGTTTGACTAACTGTAACGGCCCTGGGTTGACCCTGGTTAGCGTGAGGTGCTGAGGGGTCCTCTGTGTTGGTGAACACCCCGTCGTCAAGGTGGGACGCGGTCTGCTACAAGCACAGTAAAAACCTTCTTCTGACAGTGAGAGTAAAGTATGAAAATACAGCACTGTGCCAACGTACAGCGCGCCACTCGCAGCTCTGACCGAATCGCCTCCCAATCCCACCAGTGTCTGCGGAGCGTCACTCTGGAACTCTCCGTCTTCACCAGACAGAGGAGGTCGTCTGGAGATGCTGTGATGACTAGCTGAGGGTGGCGGCGTGGAGGAGATGCAGAATACGACAGGTAGCGTTAGGTAGGTAGTAGTTCATATGGCATCAGACCCACTGGTTAGCCCGGGTCCCCAGCCCTGTGGTCCTGTGGTCCTGGGTCAGTGTGGGGGGAGGGGTCCCGCTCCATCACAGGAGGAGGGAGGAGAACGCGTCTCACCCTCTGGAGGCGCGGAGCGCCCGTACAGTTTTCTGTCTTTACGTGAAGCAGCGTCATGGCAACGGCCGTGTTCCCAGGATACACCTGGCTGTCTGGTGGGGGAGGGGGAGGGGGTGGCTGTGGTCCAGATCGTCACAGCGGGGGGGGGGGAGAGGGGGCACACGGCGCCACGCCCCCAAGATGGCCGCCCTGACCACCAGGCAAACACACGTGTGTGTGTAGGGGGGGGTGGGACACAGGGGGTACGAAGCTGACCTCCGCCCCACCCTACACACACACACACACACACACACACACACACACACACACACACAGGGGGCTCACAAAGGCCAGGGCAGGTCGCTGAAGTCCACAGGTCCGCCCAGGCCGGCGTCCGCCTCCAGCAGAGACATGATGACGGCCATGGCCGCCTCGTCGTTACTGGGACTGCTGGAGCCGGGCTCGTCCATGATGTCGATGCTCAGGTGGGAGTTATCACCTGAGCCACACGCACACGCACATGCACACACACGTTGTGTTAACAATCCTACCAATGCTATACAATGCTGTGAAATGATGAATGACTGTGTATCTAGGTTTGTGTGTGTGTGTGTCTTTGTGTCTCTTTATGTGTGTGTGCATCTGTGTGTGTTTGTGTCTGTGTCTTTGTGTGTGTGTGTGTGTCTTAGTGTGTCTCTTTATGTGTGTGTGTGTCTTTGTGTGTCTCTTTATGTGTGCGTATGTCTTTGTGTGTGTGTGTGTCTTTGTGTGTCTGTGTGTCTTTGTGTGTCTGTGTGTCTTTGTATGTGTCTGTGTGCGTGTGTGCGTGTCTGTGTGCGTGTGTGCGTGTGTGCGTGTCTGTGTGCGTGTGTGCGTGTGTGCGTGTGTGCGTGTGTGCGTGTGTGCGTGTGTGCGTGTGTGTGTGTGTGTGTGTGCGTGCGTCCCACTCACTCATGATGGACTGGTTGGAGTAGGGGTACCCTATAGAGTCCGGTCCAGGGAGAATCCCGGTGGACGCCAGGTCCGGCGTTCCGTTCTGGATCTGCAGGGGGGGGGCGGATACACGGGATCAGACCTGCGGCCCGGTGCCGGGACACCATCTCCTACCGTCCTACCGTCGCGTGATGTTCTCACCTTCTTCCCCCCAGGGGAGCCCGTGTCTGGGGGCGGAGTGCTGGTGATGTTCAGAGGACTGGAGCCACAGCTGGATGGAGAAGACCCTCTGATCCTAACACAGAGCACAGAGGGTCAGGACATGAGGGTCCTCACGTCCTCACGGGGCCAGGGAGCCGGGCCTGTGCTCGGTGGGTCGCAGGTTCGGTTCCCAGGACCCCTCTCAACATCCACGCTGAAGTGCCGTTGAGCAAGGAACCTAACCCCCCCCCAACTGCTCCCCGGGCGCTGTGTGTGTGCGTGTGTGCGTGCGTGCGTGCGTGTGTGCGTGCGTGCGTGCGTGCGTGCGTGCGTGCGTGCGTGCGTGCGTGCGTGCGTGCGTGCGTGCGTGCGTGCGTGCGTGCCATATAAAGCAATTGAACATAAAAGGTGGTGCTGAAACATTCATGCTGTGAAAGTGCTGCCGATGTTTGGACCAGAATAACGTGCACGCTGCAAGATGTCCGCAGCGTTTTGTGTTAACATCTGCCGTTTTACATGGCGCACTATAAAGGAGTCGGGTGTATTCTGGGCGTTGTGTTCCTCTGGTCCAGGACTCGGTCCCCCTGAGGGAGGTCCGGGCTCCGGGCCTGGACCTGGGTGACGGCTGCAGGTCTCACCTCTGGATCTCCATCACCTCCTCGGCGATCATGCGTCCGATCTTGCCGGCGCCGGCCCGCGTGCCTCCTGGGATCCCCGGGACGGTCTGCAGCGCCCGCCGGCCCCCGCCTGCACCCCCACACCCCCCAGGACCGGGTTACCACGGCAACCACCGGAGATGCACCGGTAAAACCTCAACCGCTCCATGTGCTCGAATGTTCACAGGTAACCTCTCAGCAACACATCCACCCTGCTGTGAACTCGAGGCTGGGGTACACTTCTCCTACTCCGTAATACGTAACCCGTCTCCGTAACCACGGAGACCCCTCCAGCCCCCCGTTCTCAAAGTAAACAGGTAAAGTGAACAGGTTGACGTTCAGTCGCTTGATGCGTCCATACAGCAGATTGTAATTAAAAAGGGATAAAAAATTGGCCATTACAAATGTAATGATTTAAATGTAAATAAAGTATTTACAAAGTAGTGCAATTTGCCAGTTGTAGTCAAACCGGAAAAGTAATTCCTGAAATGACGTTGTCAGAGGCCAAATCACAGCCCTTGCTGTCTCCGATTTCCCTCGACGGAGTGACGGACAGTTAAAAAAATATGGGATGCGCCCGGAGAGTACGGAGAGGATCTCTGAGAGGGTCTCCGTGTCCGCGTACACCACTTTACGGTATAAAGTATAAAGCAGGCTTAAGTCTATCTGGTTGTGCGTGTTCAGTGAGACGTGGGGGGCGGGGGGGGGTCTTACCCTCTGAGGTGAGCACGCTGTCCATGCTCTGTGGCGAGGCGGCAGACTGCGGGTACTCCGAGCCCTCCATCACCGGACACCTGGAGACACGGGAGAGACGGTCACACGGCGGCCATTTATTTAACCTTTAACCTCTTGAGGTTAACGTCTCTTTTTAAAGAGCGTCCAGGCCGAGAGGCAGCGACACAAGTTACAGACAGACAACATGGAACAAAAATACATCAACAAATACGCAACACAAGACAATATAAAGTACAAACACTTTATATTACACTGTCATTAAACCATAACAAAAACAAGTAAACAAAGAGCGCTCTGGACAGAAGGAGCAGCTGTAAACAGAACCCAGAACACAGGGTCTGAACCAGAACCCTCCCGAACCCAGGGTCTGAACCAGAACCCTCCACAGAGAGGCGGACTTACGAGACCACGGTGTTGGTGGACACGATGTACTCCACCTCCTTGGTCCAGGGGTTCATGAAGCTGAACCAGCGGCTCCTCAGCGTGATGAACGAGCCGTCCTTGATCTTGAACTTGTAACAGTTTGTGTTGATCTTCTCCCTCATCTGCAGCACTACGCACGCACACACACACACACACACACACACAGACACACGCACACACACACGCACACACGCACACGGACACACGGACACACACAGACAGTATGAACGTTTTGCTTCACTATGTTTGTATGTAACTCTGATGTCGTCCTGATGGAGGGACATGATGGTGATGATGGTGGTGGTGGTGGTGGCGGTGGCGGTGGTGGTGGTGGTGGTGGGGGTGGGGGTCACCTTGTCTGTGGCACTCTGCCAGATGGCCGATGTCATCCTGGTGGAAATACTCGTAGAAGGACGTCCCCAGCAGCTCCTGGGGGAGGTAGGCCAGGATGGCCGTCGCCCTGGAGACGGGAGACAGATGATGGAGAGACGGAGAGCGAGAGGAGGAGACAGACGGGGGAGAGATGGAGGGAGAGAGAGACGACATGACACCATAAAAGC
Source organism: Gaidropsarus macrophthalmus (assembly GCA_027123715.1). Classification (NCBI taxonomy): domain Eukaryota; kingdom Metazoa; phylum Chordata; class Actinopteri; order Gadiformes; family Gaidropsaridae; genus Gaidropsarus; species Gaidropsarus macrophthalmus. The sequence goes on from JAOTIX010000139.1 coordinate 9,991,564, forward strand.
TGTGAGGAATGCGTCACCCCCTCAGAGACTCATCACCGCACAACACAGGTGTCACAATGTTTCTGACTTGATCGTCTCTCGTTGTTCTGAAACGCTCAACGCCGTGGCCTGGTGCATCTCAATTCTGTGCAGAACGCTGCAGAACGCTTTCAATTATTGAACTGCATCGAATCGCTCAATCAACATGTAGCTTTTCTTGAACCGTATGGTGACCATCTAAATACGAATCCTAACGTCTTTCACACAGTATGACCCCTGACCCCTGATCAGTATGGCTATGACCCCTGACCCCTGATCAGTACGGCTATGACCCCTGACCCCTGATCAGTACGGCTATGACCCCAGTGACAGGGCCACGGCGAGGTGTGGACCGACGGGGGGGGAACCGGGGGAGACGCGGACCGTCCGGGCGGTGGCGGGGCTCACCTCTGGTCCACGAAGACGAACTTCCCGTCGATGGCGTGGCGCGACACATACTCGGTGGGCTTGACCCGGATGTCGGCCGTGACGGGCTGCGGGCCGATGTGGGGGTGCAGGCGGCCGATGGCCACCAGGCAGCTGAGGTTGCAGCCCTCGTTGTCGGGCTCGTTGTCCTCGTCCAGACCCATCTGGGTGGGCGGCCAGCTCTTCAGGTAGCCCGTACTGTGGATGGTGCAGAAGCTCTTCCTGTCCGCTGAGCACAGGGGGGGGAGGGACGCCGTTAGACACACAGCACTATAAATAAATATAAATACACACACACAGCATATTCACACACATACATATATATATACACACACACACATATATATATATATATATATATATATATACATAAAAATGAGAGAGAGAGAGAGAGCGAGAGAGAGAGAGAGAGAGAGACGTAAGAATTGGGATTTGAAAAACAGCCTCTTGGTGGGAGGAAAAACCAAGGAGGACAGAAGGTGCTAGAATCCGTCATCCACAGTGTGTGTGTGTGTGTGTCATACATGTGTGATGTCTGTCTGCTGTTGGCTGGTGATGAGTTCAGATGAGGACCAGATCAATGCGTCCAGGCCCAACATGTACCAGCACTGAGGTGGTTATTGTTTTCAATACTTAATGAATCCCGTATCCTTTAACCTTTAGCTCCTAGCAAAGAACCACCACAACATATTCGTCCGAATAACCAGCCCAACGCCATAAAGCGAGGGATAAGTTTAGCTTCATCAAATATTCAGCGTGACGCTCAAATATTCAACAGCAGTGACACCGTTTACTGAGTTGTGTAACAGCTTCCAAAAACACTCCCTTGCCAATTGGAGGCGATTAAAAGGAAAAAGCAAGCTGTTGTGGAGAAGCAGCTCGCCAGAACTGTGCCTCCCACACAACCCTGAGAAATGTCCTCTGTCTGGTCCCTCAGGACCCCGTCCCCCTCTGTCTGGGCCCTCAGGACCCTGTACCCCTCTGTCTGGGCCCTCAGGACCCTGTACCCCTCTGTCTGGGCCCTCAGGACCCTGTACCCCTCTGTCTGGGCCCTCAGGAACCTTGTGAAAGATGTCATCTGTCTGGGGCCCTCAGGACCCTGTACCCTCTGTTTGGGGCCCTCAGGACCCTGTACCCCTCTGTCTGGGCCCTCAGGAACCTTGTGAGAGATGTCCTCTGTCTGGGGCCCTCAGAAACACCGTACCCTCTGTTTGGGGCTCTCATGAACCCTGTACCCTCTGTCTGGGGCCCTCTTGGGCCCCCATAGCGTCTCAGTCTACTTGGAGCCCAGCTCAAGTAGTTCCACTACAGGAGTGGTTATGGACGGCATGGGGAAGAGTTCAGGATGTGTAGGGCGGTGTGTGGAGCCGCTGCCTGCTAGATGTGTGAGGGAGATGTGAGTGTAAGTGGGTGTGCTTCCTCGGTGCCGGTATGAGCGCTCTCTGAGGTGCTCAGTGAACGGCACATCCTGAGCACGCTCCGCTGAACAAAGTGGAACACAGAACGGTAGAGATGCAATCGCTCTTAAAATACTCCATCAGAGGTCAGAGTGATGACAGCATGCAGACCGGAGCTAAACTCAGGCTCTGCTGAGAGTGTGTGTGATAGGCATGGGCCAAATTACTCTTTTCCGGGAATCACTTCTTTCACTTCACTTTCACAAATTGTTGGTTTGATTCCTTCCTTCAGGTTTTGGAACCCCAGGAGGTTTCAGACGGTGATGGTTCTCTGGAACAGCACATTTCTGTGAAGTAATACGCCGCGTTGACAGGACCAACCCTTCACTTTGTTAAACCAATCACCGAAAACACCCGTTTTGTTGTCAAAACGTCTCTGAAGCATTCACTAAGACGTTAAAAAAAGAATCAGTTCTCTTGTTCGGAGAATCGGTTCTGGACGTTCACCTTCGGGATTCGTTCTTTCTGACCGAATCGGTCGCAAATCGCCCACGCCTAGTGTGTGTGTGTGTGTGTCCAGTACCTTTCTTCTTGGAGCAGGTGGAGGGGAAGTCTTTCTCCTCCACCTTAACAGACGGCCTGTTGCACTTCATCCGGCAGAAGAAGGAGCGCCGGGCCCCGGAGCAGAGGCGGGACGGGCTGGGGGCAATGTCCGTCTTCACCGGGAGTCCCGCTGCAACACACAACGCAGCGAGGCTATTGGCTGGGACCCACGCGGGCGGCGTGGCCCCTCAAGGCTCCGGCTCCGCTATAAACCGTCTGCCGGCGGCCGGCGTGCGTACGCGCCGCCCGGCTGCGACGCGTGTGGTGTTTGTGTTTTGCACGGACACACAAGGCCGTGCGTCAGGCCGTGCGTCATCCTTACTCTTGGCGTCGATGAGCCTCTCGCGGGGCGCCGTGTCGGAGGACGACAGCTGCTCCTTGACCTTGGCGATGTCCTTGGGGTGCAGGTAGTCAAACAGACTCTGGCCAATCAGGTCGTTCTGCGGAGGAGGAGGAGGAGGAGGGGAGGACGTTAAAGGGGTAGTTTGGAATGTTAGACATAGGACCTCATTTCCATTTTATTCATCACTGGAGACGTTTTCAACACATTTCATTCAGTCCTTCTATTTGCACAGTTCACTGGTGCTCGGCTAGCGCAAGTAAGTGGTCGCGATTAGCCTGCCAAAGCGTTGGACTGTTATTACCTAGGTTGCCATGGTAAAATTCCGCTGCTGCTGAGAAACTGGTCCCTCAAACTGTGATGATTCATGTGATGCGAGGTTGGTTTTATTTCTAACATTATTCTATCAACACAAACATTTACATCAATAGTTTGGCGTAATAATTGATTTGCCTCGGGTGTTCTGTGGAGTGGGTAAGACTGTTTTTATTGGCAATCGCGACCATTGACTTACGTTAGCCTAGCACCAGCGAACTGTGCAACTAGAAGGACTGAATGAAATGTGTTGAAAACGTCTCTAATAATAAATAACACACTGGCTCACTTGGAAATGAGTGGAAATGAGTGGGTCCAACATGTCCTATGTCCAACATTCCGAACTACCCCTTTAACACAGGGGAGGGATGGGTTTTTTCCCATTGGAGGATGGGATTCCTAAATTAATATTGTATCATTGCAACGTTGGTCTGGTGTTTCCCGTAGGACCGTTTAGCAGTGTGCACCTGCTTAAGGCGGGCCCCGGTATACGAAGGTCACATTTCACCTTCTGTTTGATCTCTGTGCATGTAACGTCAACACAAAGACGTGGCGGTGTGCGTCTGGAAGGGACCCACCTGACTGTAGTTCAGGATCTTGTAGACCGACTCGGAGACAAAGAGGATCTTGCCTCGGTCACACCCAACTACAAACAGGAAGCCGTCCGCAGCCTGTGTGCACAGAACAACCCGCCGGCCTGCGTTACCATCCTCGTCACTTAGCACTTAAATCCACTTAGTATTCCACTTTTTATTTGTTTTTTTGTTATATTATTATATTTAGGTGAGGGGGCCTTCACCGCCCCGGTGAGGGACCCCTCACC
>JAOTIX010000139.1:10068495-10085600 GCA_027123715.1 Gaidropsarus macrophthalmus
GTGTGTGTGTGTGTGTGTGTGTGTGTGTGTGTGTGTGTGTGTGTGTGTGTGTGTGTGTGTGTGTGTGTGTGTTGGAGGGGACTGGGTTGACGACAGCAGCTCAGCCTTTGTTTGAACACCTGCTCTCTCCTCCCCACTCAGGTGAGGGAGGAAGGGGGGGACTCTCTTTCCGTTGTTCCCGCTCCTCCTCCCTCTCTCTCCCCCTCCCTCCCTCTCTCTCCCTCTGTGTGTCGTGTGTTTATCTGGGGAGACCTTGACCTTGCCAGCCAGGTCAGCACCCTCCCGTCTCTCATGAGTCGTCCATGGAGCCCTAAAGCAGACCGATGACGCTTTAAAGGCATAGTCCGGTGTTTTACCCTTTAAGCCTTCTTAAAGGCATAGTCCGATATTTGACACTTTAAGCCTTACTTCCAGTTTCTTTACGATGAAAAAGATGACTTTGCGCTGATTTTTTTTGTCGAACATAAACGAACACCAGTGCCCACTGATTCGTGCCTATGGACCTCTACACTGAGGCTAGCAAAAAACCTAAACATATCTGAACACTGCCTTTCGGCAAAATGAACAGCTGAACCAATCTATTTCATCGTAAACAAACTGGAAATAAGGCTTAAAGTGTAAAATAACGGACTATGCCTTTTAAGAAGGCTTAAAGTGTAAAACACCGGACTATGCCTTTAAGAAGGCTTAAAGTGTAAAATACCGGACTATGCCTTTAAGAAGGCTTAAAGTGTAAAATACGGACTATGCCTTTAAGAAGGCTTAAAGTGTAAAACACCGGACTATGGCTTTAAGAAGGCTTTACGTGTAAAACACTGGACTATGCCTTTAAGAAGGCTTAAAGTGTGAAATACCGGACTATGCTTTAAGAAGGCTTAAAGTGTAAAACATCAGACTATGCCTTTAAGAAGGCTTTATGTGTAAAACACTGGACTATGCCTTTAAGAAGGCTTAAAGTGTAAAATACCGGACTATGCTTTAAGAAGACTTAAAGTGTAAAACACCGGACTATGCCTTTAAGAAGGCTTTACGTGTAAAACACTGCACTATGCCTTTAAGAAGGCTTAAAGTGTAAAACACCGGACTATGCCTTTAACACAGACTTCATCTTTCAGTTGAACACTGTCCTCCAAAAACAAATGAGTCCAGGTTTGTGTAGGATCCTGCACACAGTTATTGTGTGTGGGTGTGTGGGTGTGTGTGCGTGCGTGTGCGCCCAGGTGTCCTCAGGCCTGCCTGTTCTCCTCAGAGAACTCATTACACAATGCACCGCCGCGTCTCCCCGCTCCCCAGCCTGTAATCAGGGTGCAGCGCGTTCTTGTCCTGCTGCCACCCAATGTTTTCCAGCCTCCGATGACCAAACACAATGCGAGAATGCACCGCCCTAATCCGCCCGGAGACCCGCGTGGCGCGCTCGCTTTCCCCAAGTGTCCGCAAATTAAACAAAGCATTTATTTTTGTTCACACAAATTCAAATATTCTTAGCACAAAGGCTCCCGAATTTTACATCAGTGATAATGCAGTGGGTTAGAGTACTGAGTTGGTCTGGTCCATAGACCAGCTGTGGCCTTATTAAACACACCACTTATTATTATTATTATTATTATTATTATTACTACCTGTGTCTCACTTACTTAAACACACCACTTATTATTATTATTATTATTATTATTATTATTATTATTACTACCTGTGTCTCACTTACTAAACACACCACTTATTATTATTATTATTATTATTATTATTATTATTACTATTATTATTATTACTACCTGTGTCTCACTTACTAAACACACCACTTATTATTATTACTACCTTTATCTCACTTATTAAACTCATCACTTATTATTATTATTATTATTATTATGATTATTACCTGTATCTACCTTATTATTGTGAACCACAAAAGAGAGGCACATTTCATTGTGTGCTAAGAACATTCATCATGTTTTACTCAAGCAAACCACAAAGTGAATCTGTACTGACTGTCTGTACTGACTGACTGTCTATCTATCTGTCTGTACTGACTGTCTGTCTGTACTGACTGTCTGTCTATCTGTCTGTACTGACTGTCTGTCTATCTGTCTGTACTGACTGTCTGTGTGTATGTACTGACTGTCTGTCTGTCTATCTGTCTGTACTGACTGTCTGTGTGTACGGGCGTGCAGGCGGACCTGAGCTCCAACATCCAGGAGGACCCCACAGCGTTCTACGGGGTGACCAGTCAGTACGAGAGCTCTGAGAACATGACCATCACCTGCTCCACCAAGGTGTGCTCCTTCGGCAAGCAGGTGGTGGAGAAGGTGGAGGTGAGCAGAAGCATCCAGAAACAAATCTGTAACCATGGTGACATGTTTTCAATTCAATTCAAAGAACTTTATCTGTCCCCAAGGGGCAAGACAGACAGCATTCCAGCAGCATTCCACAGGATAATAACAATAACATAAAATAAATACAAAAATAAGACTGATTCTTAAAAAATGTCAAAGTCTGACATTGGAAATGATCAGATATACGCATAAAACACAGTCCATGTTTGTGTTGTTTGTTTGTTTCCTTTTCGTGTGTTAACTTGTCGCCTGCCTCCCGCTCCTCAGACGGAGTACGCCAGGTTTGAAAATGGCCGCTTCGTGTACCGCATCAACCGCTCCCCCATGTGTGAATACATGATCAACTTCATCCACAAACTCAAGCACCTGCCGGAGAAGTACATGATGAACAGCGTGCTGGAGAACTTCACCATCCTACTGGTGAGGACCGTGTGTGTGTGTGTGTTCACATCATGTGCTGTCAAGGTGTGTGTGTGTGTGTGAGACCCACTGAATAGCCTCACCGTGCGCTGTGTGCCGGTGGCCTTGCAGGTGGTGAGCAACCGGGAGACGCAGGAGACCCTGCTGTGCATGGCGTGCGTCTTCGAGGTCTCCAACAACGAGCACGGCGCCCAGCACCACATCTACCGCCTCATTAAGGAGTAGCACCGCCGTCGCCCCGCCCGGAGACGTGTGCGAGGCACAAGCTGCGTCCTGGAACCACTACCGTGGCGCCCGTCGGTCGAGCCCCCACTCCCCCACCCCAACCCCCTCCGAACCCCAGAGCGACCGGCCGCGCCCGCCCTTCACCGCGCCGACGGCCACAGACCTTGGCGTGTCGGACAGACCGCCGGACGCTACGCCGCTTTGGACGAACCGCGTGCTCTGACTCACCGCGGGGGGCGGGGCTTGACTGCGCCATAAGGACTGTACCATCCAGGTCCGGTGGGGCCTGGCGTCGCTTTGTTGGCCTTTTGACTTTTTTGTTGTTGCGCATCAGGGAATGTGACCTTTCAGGTTCTGTGAAGACACGCGCGTTGACCCCGGTGGGCCGGCCTTATCTCGGTCCTGGGAGTGACTCCTTCCTCCGCAGCACGTCGGCTAAGGCGACGGCTCCGCTGCGTCGAGAATCACCCTGAAGAAGTAGGTCAGTCGCGCCTGAGGCCCTCCTCCCCACTCGGTGTATGGTTGTGTGTGTGTGTGTGTGTGTGTGTTTCCTGTGTGGACACTGAAACGAGCTTGAAGATCAGACCCTGTGTATCATTAATGGAGAGTCGTGGTAGAGAATAACTCTATGAACAGAGCTGTGAGGGAACATGATGTTGTGTGTGGGTAGTACAGGTGTGTACTTGCAGGTGTGAGCGCACACTCTTGCACAAAAAGGATTATCCCAAAGAAATAAAAACAACTTTTGTAGCTTTTGGTTACAAAAACATTCTGACAAGCAAACTTTGACAAGAATATATATATAGAAATATATATATCTATAAATGTGTAAGAGTGGAACCCAGGGACACGTCTAATTTTGTTACAAATCTATAAGACTGAATTATTCCTACTCTGAATAGCTACAGCTTGTTATCTTTTTTTTATTAGACCGAAGCTAATTAACTCAACTTTTAAATATCAACCCTAATTAAATGTTACATGATCAATCCCATGGAAAAACACTGTGATACATGGCATGATGACACCGGCTCACGTTTAAACTCAAAATGCAAACCCTTGCATTTCCTTCACCTGCAATAATAAAACCGGACACATTTATTTATTTAAAAACAATTTTCCCACCGGGGTTTTACCATACCACAGCACCAAAGAAACCAACATGATGATTCTCAATACGTTGAGAAGGTGAGAGAAAACCCAGGCTTGCGTCACATTGATTGTGTTCTCGTCATGGCAACGTTACCCTCTTATATTCCAACGTATTGTATGCCCATGTCGCCATGCCAACAGCTGTATGCTCCCCCATGTTTAGATTCACATCTCTGTGCACACACAATGTTTTAATGGTGCCGTTTATTACACAAGACCATGGATATGACCAAACCCTTTGCCTTTATTAAAAAACCAACCATACAAACGAGAGTCTACATGCCAGGGCTTTAATTAGTGCTCTCTCCTCTCTCCGTCACGTGCCTTCTGCGTGGAGCAGCTATTCAGGTGCTGCTGCGTCCTTTTCATAATCCTCCACCAGGATTTCAGACCCACAACTCCACCCTTTAGATGTTACAATAATAATCAGACAAGAAAGCTTTGTTAGCGTGGAAATGTTGTCCTTAACAACGTTACTGGTGCTACATCCAAACGGGAGGGATGGTTCTGAGTATATTCACACATTTGGCTGTCCTAAGTTTAAATATGTCACTCCCACATCAATACAATGCTCCTGTGCACGTACTTACTAATTGGAACCTCTTGCTAACCCTATAATGAAATGTGGAACCTACTTAGACTATCTCAATGCAATAACCGGACCCCCTGGAGTTGTGTACCGTGGCTAATCCCTAGTAATTGTAGAGAACGTACCGGGTGCGTGGCAGCTTTTATCAACAAGAACCACCAAGCCACATTAACATGACTTGGCCTGTATTTAAGATGCTTAAGATTGAAGAAATTCCACAGTGCAGCACTTTTTTGTTTTAATCCAATCACAGTTCAAGGTTGGCCAACACAAACCCAGTTTATCACCTTTATAGAAAGAGTGACAGTTAGAAACCGTAACAACGTGAGCAGGAACATTCATTTATGGTGCCTGCAGATCCACATTGATTTCTGCATCAGCTCTACTTTGCAGGGGAAATCAGTCCTATTTACAGAGTGAAGTATTCCTCCTTGTGGCAGGCTGAATGTGTAATGGCAGGCAGGTGTCACAACTAGCACTGAGCATATAGTGATGTCATCCAGGAACAAGGAGGCACACATTAGGCTGTCGCTCTGCTTTGAGTCCCTGCTGTGAGTTTATACACCGTGGGTAAAGTCAATGGGCCACGATCCATGTGAATACCCAGTCAAATGAATTGGTCAATCACTAAATATCACTAACTGAATGGAGACACGGACAGGGTATCTTTAGTTGTTGCTGGGCTAGGCCTCATGGTGGTATCTACCAGTGTAAGGTAGCTCTGCTCCAGTAGAGGTGTGTGTGTCTGCCCTTACACCACCTCTCCACATAAAGTAGTCCCAGCTGACACCGCAACATAAAACAATGAGCAGTGCCGGAGTCTTGACAACTATATAGGTTGCGTATATTCTGTTTAATCATAAGAGGTCCCTTTTCGAGGACCAACGTGTTCAGATGGAAGTGTTCTCAAATGTCCACAGAAAATGTTGGCTGATGTGCAAAATGAAGTAATGCGTGTGTGTTTAACGCCTGGTTTGGTTCAAGTGGATGAAGCTGTAACGTGTCGTGTGCTTCTCATGAGTAAATTAATCATTATCGTCATTACCTTATTGTCAATAATGTCTTGTCACGTTTTGTCTCGAGTGCCAGTTGGATGTTACTTTTCCAAAACACCTATTGCCCATTATACAAATTCTATCTCTTATCTCCAATATGGCCTTGAAAATGTCTATTCCAGTACAGTTGAAAAATATGTTTTGATAAATTACTTTGTACAGAGGTGAAAATGTTTGGTACAGATGTTGTGTATATCTTTGATATTATAATGTTTATCCAATTTTGTGAAGAAACTAAAATACATTTAGGATTGGTCTCTTATTGGTCTGGCACAGGGTCTGATCTTTGATGGGTTTATATGTTTTGTTTTTTTCTTCTTCTGGCTAAAAGTATGATGTTAGATATTTTATAGCTTTGTAGAAACTTTGTACGCATATGCTATTCAATTTAAATAAACAGTCCACTGTACACTTGACCATTATTTGATATATGCACCACTTAACACTAGATTGATTTAAGAGTGAATTCATGTGTATGATATTATAAATGGAAAACTGACACATGATACCAAGGAAGCACAACTCGGATTATTTGATATCATTCTTTGAAAAAAAATGCAGTATATTTAAATGTTCCTGATCTGGACCCAATCTCTTAAACTCTACATTTTCACACAATCGTCTCTCATCCTTCCGTGAGTCAAATCTATATAATATTTTGTAATTATCAGCATTACTTGTTTTGGAAAAACACCTTAAATGCCTCCACTGCTGCGAAGAAGGTAAACAACGTGTTGCCATTTTAACATAAACGTCATCAACCGTTTCTTATTCCTGCAACCTGATAGGCTGCCTCCCCCTAGTGGCGCGAACAGGAAGCACGCGCACCATCATTCCAGATACTTGCTAAAGCTTTAACGGTTCAATTCTTCAACATCATGATGTATTTGTTATGTGCCCCCAAGTAAGTATTATCTTTTGTTGGGATTCAGGGACCCATATTTGATAAAGTTCGTACCGCAGATACATTTCAACTGGGGCTAAAATGTGCTTACTGGTTTTGGGCAGTGTTAACCGTTTTTCCCAGTGTAATTGTATTCAAGATATGAATTGGCAGGCCTTCGTTTGCTCTGATATCTTATTATGTCAAATACATTCTGGACATTCAGAAACACGTTTAACTTATGGCGGCAGCGTTTAGTTGTGGCAACTAAACGTGTATTGTCCAACATACTCGACGAAGAAGCTGAACCCGTTTCCATACTTATTTCCCCCGCCCTCATCTCCGGGACTTTTTCGCTTCACGGGATGTCCGGAAGTGGTCCAGCGGCGCTCTGCCCAGGAGGACGGAGGGGTGTCGGTACGAGCCCCCCAGGCGGTCCCACAGGGTGAAGTATTGGCCGTAGTTGAAGTAGAAGTAGAGGTGGTGATCCACGTGGTGGGCCGCGCCGTTGATCACCTCGACCAGCGGCCAGGGGAGGCGGAAGTCTCCGTCGTGGATGGAGATGGTCCAGAAGTTGACGAACACAAACAGGAAGAGGTACGCCACCTGGTGGTGAGGAAAGGGATTGTATGACAGGTGGTTTGCCTGGATACCACTTTAATGTTGTTGTTTTCTTAAGTCAACTCACAATTGAAACATACACATTAGTGCTTCAATATAATACATTCTGAACAACTGAAATAAAATGAAATAAAGTTTTGTGATTCTTTGATGGGTTTATTTTAGTTTACTTAAATGAAGCGAACTAAGGCAGGGAAAGTAGAGTGTCCCACATATGTGTGGCGGTGCTTAGTGAAGCGGGGTTCACCTTGTGGAGGGGGAAGAGGAAGGGGTACACGTGGTACGGCAGGCTCTGGAGGAAGCCGTCCACTGGGTGGAAGGCGTGACTGGCGAACGGCGTCGGGACCTTGAAGATGTGATGCTGTTTGTGCAAATACTGACGCGGCGGCAGAGACGGCTCAGATTAGTTTGGGGTGTGATGTGTCAAAAAAGCAATCGGCACATTTCTTTTGAAATGTTTAAAATGTATTTATAGCCTTCCTGATTGAATCGAGTTGTTAAGAGTGTCGCCTCGATGACTGTCTTATTATAATTAGAAGTAATGTGTTGATTTAGGGATTTTCATATTCAAAATTAAAATGTACAAAACAATAACCAGAAATATTAAGAGCATTCTATATTCTTTATATATATGTACACAATCCTAACATTCATATTGAGAGTCCTCTCCGGCTCACCTTATAAACGCTTTTATGGTGAAGGAGTCGGTGCGTCCAATAGATGACCATGTCTGTGAAGAACAGGAAGCCAGCGATGCTTAGGACCAGCCCAGGCCAGCCTACAATACACAGTAGGGTAGATGTAGAGTATGGGTGGGAGGGACTTTGCTTATTGCTGCGGTGCCGTCCCCGTGCCCGGCGGCCCCTCACCTGAAGGGGATTTGCTGACGTTGTCGTAGAGCTTGCTGTACCCTCTGACCTCGGCGAAGAACAGGGCAACAGTGGGGAAGCTCATCCAGAAGATGGAGCTCACCCCCAGCCGGATCTCCCTCTGTAGCTGGTTCTGTGGACACGTGTGAGCTACGTGTTACATGAAGTGGATATGAAGGGTGTAGAAGAGCAGAGAGCAGTGTCCGGTTTGGCTCTTAAGTTAACGGTGAGCGAGCCCTAAACATTCTGTTATGGGTTTTTCAAACGGAGGGATCATGTTCAGATCTTTTCTAGAGATAACTATGATCCGATCAAAGCCACGTACCTCAATGAAGTGTGGGTGCTTCAGGAGTCGATGATCGAACACGTAGTGAAAGCTCAGGGAAGCGAACCCCAGGTAGAGCAGCTCCGCCCCCAGGCCGGTGAGCAGCAGGAGGCTGAGGACCTGACGGAGCGCCCCGTCCTCAGGCCATGAGGGAGGGTACACGTACGGGGTGAGCACGTACCAGTCCACTATGTCCAGCACCAGGTCCATGGATGGAGCTGGAGCCAGGACGACCGCTGTCTTTGAGTCGTTCAGTAGTTAAGGACAACGGCATCGGCACATTGTAATGAATAACGAACGAGTGACCTTCACATGGGAATAATGCAAAATAAATTCCAAGATCCAATTTGTGCACTTGAAGATTGTTTGAACTAGGCGCTATTCATTCTGAGCTTATACTGATGCGTTTTTATCTTAAACCAAATTGGTTTGATAAGAATACAGTTGACTGTAGGAAAAGGGGAACGTTGGTTCCCTTGGTGTGGGACTATCCCAGTGTGTGGGGTCAATGGTGAGGAAGAGGCTTGACTCAGCGTCTCAGCAGGAGGACAGGGCGGAGGGGAGACGCAGAGTTCAGAGGGTATGGGCACCATGCTGTGAAGTATGCTGAGGTGGTCCCGTTCCCAGCCTAACCACATTCTCTACCGCTTTCCCACGTTGTCGTCAGTCGAATCAGTTACTAACTCGGTTGACCTCTATTCCACCCGTGCATTTAACCTCCATTGGCCACGTCGGTTAATTGTCAGTTGTGATGTTTATAGTGTTCTGTACAACACAAAATTCACTCAACTATTCAAACTATATCCTATATATATACATACATATTTCTGGATCTTTACAAACCGCATACTTTCCAACTGGAGGCACATGTGATACATTTCCCTGAGTGGATAGCATTTTCATTGTTGTCGATATCTTAAACACAGCTCAAAGCAAACCACGCATGGTCGGTCTTAAAAAGCATCTGCACATGTGAATGTGTGAGGAACACTTGTCAGGCATCTAACAAGTCAAGCGGCATGACCCTTCCTCCAAAGTGACCCGCTGCAACGGGCAGCCCTGTAGCGTTCAGCACTGTGAAATGTCACACGCCCGTCCTGTTCTTACCCCGCTGCAGCCTGGGGTCTTGTGGAGGCCGTGGGCCCTCAGGAGTCACCGGGATTCAGTCTGTCTGTTGAATGTTGTCCCTGGCTTCAGTCGTCTGGCGTAGCGTAGCCTTGTGCTCTCTGATCAGTGTGCTGGCTCAGTAGAGGGGGTCCTGGGGGTGTCCTGGGTCTGTGGCAGAAGGAGGCCCAGACATTTCTTGGTGGAGAAATACGACCCTGGGACACGCCGCACGCAGCGAAAATATCCACCCAGCAAGCGCTTTCCTCAGATGAACTTTTCAGCTCAAATTGCTCCCAGAGCTGAACTGTACTTCCTCCATACTGTACTTCCTCTGCACCGGGAGAGAGACAGAGCTCCACACTTTGGACACACTTCAACCACTGAACACATCAATCTCATCAGTGTAACGCCATTGACTTGTGTTACAGGAAGTCAGTCTTCATCCACTGGAACAGACAATTGATACCAAAAATAAAGTAGTTTGTTAGCAGTACAATGATTCAAGTCTTGCCCAACGGAACCATGAGATACAATTAAGATCAACAACCAGGTATTGTTGTAATTAGGACATGTGTTAGCAACATGTCCCACTTTTTCCCCAACTGCAACACCCCTGATGTTGAAATGTGAAATCCATTATAGATTAAAAAATCAACCAAACAATTCAATAATGAAAAAAAATATTATGTTTTATTTCTAGGCATGAAAAAGAGCAACAAACATCAATTTGTTTAAAAAGTATACACAAAAACATCTCACACGCACACAACCTCATCCGTTGTCAACTGTTAGACGGCCAAATACCTCCATTCATTCACAAAAATATAACCTAGGGTTACCATAGCTGTACAGTCATCACTAATACAACCTCATTGTTTATACAAAGACACCTGGTAGTACAATGCTTTGAATGTGGTACAAAACAGATTGTACTATACTCGGGTGCTTTCACTCATATAGATCATAGATCATATGTTCTGTTTGTTTACAGCACAGGTCTCACCCTTTGATTTGTTCTTGTGCTCATATATGTTTGAAACAGTAAATATTGCTAATTCGGTAGAATGGCTATTTTGGACCTTCAGAAGATAATCCATTCAAACCCAGCGCTCACCTAAACCCTCCGATAACAGCTTCTCTGAGTTTTCACACCCAAAGCAACAAAGTAGAGTTTCCGTTCCGTCTCCAGATCCTGCATCTCCGTGTCTCCGCGTCCTCTCTCAGGGCCTGGGACCCCCCCTGGGTCGGAACACCATGCGGAAGGGCCTGGGGGCCTGGGTGACGCCAAACACCGGGGTGAAGTCTGGCGGTCCTGCACCCTCTGGCCAGATGAACTGGAACTGCCTCAGAAGGGTGACGAGGACCAGGAAGAGCTCCATCCTGGCCAGATTCTCCCCCAGACACATGCGGGGCCCTGGAGGAAGACACGCTGTCATCGGTGGGTCGGAGACTCTGCTGCTTATACTGTAGCGGCACACCAGCACTATTAGTCATGGATCCAACTGTAGTGTCTTGGCAAGGTCGCACCAAGGTCACATGGGGATATTTTCCATTGTTCAAGAATGTTTGGTGCAAGAACGTTTTAATGATTTTTTCAGAAACCTCCACATGAAACGAGTGGGTATAGAAAGGGCTCCTACCGACGGAGAAGGGCATGAACGCCTCCGGCTTCTGCAGCTCTCCCCGGTCGTTGAGGAAGTTCTCAGGGTTGAACTCGTGGGGGAACTTCCACTGCCCTTCCTCGTATAGAGCCGATGACAGGTTCTGGATCACCAGTGTTCCCTGAGAGCCATCGCCACAGGGTGAGCATAAGGGAGGGGTGTGTGTGTGTGTGTGTGTGGCAGCAGGTGGTCTCACCTTGGGTATCTGGTAGCCCAGCAGCTCTGTGTCTCTGGTGGTGGCGTGATACACACTGAGAGGCAGCGTGCTGGAGAAGCGTTGGGACTCCTGGATCACTGCCTGAGAGAGAGGAAGAGAACCAGAGAACTCAAATCACTCTGATGTTGATTATAACAGAGGATGATCCATTCAGAGGACAGAACCAAGTCCCAGTAGGAATTAGGGCTGTCAACGAATATTCAGAATTCTAATATATATACAAATACTTTTTAACAACAGACATTCGAAAGTGAAAATTAATATTTGAATGTGGAAAAACACAGCGCGCCAGCCGTGGTGCAATCTTTCTGCTTTGAGAGTGAGGGAGAGAGAGAGAGAGAGAGAGAGAGAGCGAGGTCTGCGGTCTTGGCCATTATTTAATTTACTTGTTTTTGTGAAGGTAATATGTTGCCAAATATGTTTAAACTTAACTACACAAGTAGCTATGTCTCGTTCTATTAGTTTGTCCTGTTATTGACGTAATGCGCATTATTTGACATAATGCGCAAATATAGATATTCGAATATAGAGGGAATATTCAAATGTCATTGTTGAGAAATGTTGACAGCCCTAGTAGGAATCTGATGCATCCTGTTTCACATGACCTGCATGAAGGGCATCCGATCTTTGTCGTCAAATCTGAGTCTGTCCTTCTCCTCCAGGACTTTGTCTATCTCCCGGTGGCAGCGCTCTGGGTGAGTGAGGGAAGAAAGCGAGACACACATGAATTTGCTTATCTTGACCGACTGATGGTGGACCGACGCGCTTGATCCGGTCCAGATTTGGACGGCTGCATGATGGCCGAACCGGCCGTACCCTGGATGTGGGGGTGCGTGGTCAGGTAGAACACGGTGAAGCAGATGCTGTTGGAGGTGGTGTCTGTCCCAGCGAACAGGAGGTCCATCAGCGTGGCCAGCAGCTGCTCCTCGTCAAACACGCTGCCCTCCTGCTTGGGCCGGAGATGGGAGGAAGGGGGGAGATGAGTGAGGAGGAGACCGTTACAGAAGTACTCTGGGTAGGACCTGAGAGTGAATGGTGGAAGAGAGAGGGAGAGAGATGACGCCCCACCATCTTGTCCATCTGGTCCAGATAGCTGTCTATGACGTCTCTGGGCTGCTTGGGAACGCGTGACGCTCTGTGCTCCGCCACGATGCCCCTGACGTGGTGCTTGACGTAGCCGTGGTCGTTCATGACCTTCTTGAAGGGCAGAGGGAGTCCTCTCACCAGAGGGATGGTGTCGTAGATCTGCACATGTGGATGAGACACAGAGCGACGGGTACTTTTACTGCGTTGTGTGCCATGTGTCGGACGTGGCGTTGCGATGAGGCGGAACGTGGACCCCACCATCCCCCAGGCCCCGTTGGCTATCTTGGAGCACTCGGCCATCATGGTGAGCATGGCCTTGAAGAAGGGGTCGTCGTACTGGTAGCGCGCCCCGTACATGATGGAGCAGATGATGTCACAGGAGGCGTGGTGGAACAGCAGCTGGGGGCTGGTGGGCTCTCCTTCGGAGGACGAGTAGGACGTCAGAAACATCACAGGGACGGGCGGAAACGGATCGTGGATGCCTGACGTCACGCTTACCTTTGCTCCTCTCCAGCTCTGCAGCGACGTGTTGCACCTCGCTCAGGATCCGGTCCTCCATGGACTGCTTGCCCAGGCCGAAGTTCCTCAGGGTCATCAGGGCAAAGCGGCGGTGGTCCCTCCAGCTGGGGCCGTGGTCGGCCATGATGACACCTGAGGACCACAGATATTATATCTATTTCACTCGATGGCTGTACCATTTATAACCAATACCACTTAAATGACTAGTTCTTAAATCGTACCTGCAGCACCGTAAGGTTTAATACGCTCTTCAGAGAGAATATTAATACATATGGCCTCTGTGTGTTTGTGTGGTTTGTCTCGTATATTGGAGTATATCTGACGGAAACATGCGTCTCATCCACCGTGTCAGAAGTGCACCTTTGCCCTGCGTCAGGTGGCTGAGCAGCAGCTCATTGGGGCGGCCGGCGAAGTCAGTGGCCTTGCTCACCAGGGCCTCCCTGATGGTCTTTGTCCCGTTGAGAATGACTGCAGGCCTGCTTCCAAAAAACAGGCTGAATACGTTGCCGTAGCGCAGCCTCAGCTAGAGAAAGACACAAGACAAGTTACACAAGTTACACGAGTGCCTTCCAACGGACATACCCGCAGGTCCTAGGCAACGGACGCTGTTGACAACTAGCTACGCCAGTTTCACAGAGTCTTTGCAGTCTTCGAAAGGCATGTTTCATAGAGTCAGAAATATGTTGTCACACTACTTAGCTCATGTCTCACAGCCAACCTGCTATCTGTAATCTCTGCATACCGGAGTTCAGGTTCAATGTCAGGTCTGGACATATGTCCTCATAGGCAGGGACGGACTGGGGTTTAAAAAAAGTTTTTTATACCACCACGTTTATATTAACATAACCCAAATAAATAGGTCAGCCTATTATAGCCTAGCCTACTGCTCTACTAGCTGCTTCTGCAACTCGCCAGCACCTCTAGCTGTTCTGCGCTGTCGCTGCACTACCGCGAGATGCCCTGTCTCAACCCCCCATTGGCCGTGCCCTGCAGTCTTGCCTGGCCTACTCAATTAGCTCAGTCAAGTTTGGTTATCTTTTCTGACGAACCACATAGGCCCATAGGCCACATAAAGGGACGGCCGTTCTGGACTTTGACAGAACGTACTACTGGTCAGTCCGCGCCTGCTCATAGGCCATACAACGAGAAGCACTTATTTTTATATGTATTAAAACACGTTACAACAATCATGTCAGCCTGCCTCTCACCCTCTCCAGATCGCTCATGGGATTCTCCAGGCACAGCTGGAGCATGTTGCCAAATATGGGCAGGGGCTGGGGCCCGGGAGGAAAGCCTTTGGGCCGCCGGGTGCGGACGAAGAACAGCAACAGGCAGACGACGAGGAGAACCACGGAGCCAAACATGCTGGCCGAGATCCCTGACACTCTGAGCCTCTCCTCCCACACATGTGCACCGTCTGCCGCTCTGCAGGTAAACACACGGCAGCTGGCCTATAACAAAGCAGCAACGCCGGTCATGTGATCATGAGGAGTTAGACGACTTTGTCAGCAGAACCGGCTTGGTTCACATACCAAACCTGTAAAGCGCGCCATCAGCCCGGTAATCTAGTCTACATGCAAATCAATTCTATTTCCCTATGAGAGGGCAGAGAGAGCACCCCTTTAACGACGAGGACGGCTTCTACACACATTAACCTCTGCGGTAAGACAAAGAGCATGTGTTGAGGAGAGAGTGGACCTGTTGGTATCATGCATACCCAGAATGTTTTTCTTCACATCCTGCGTGTGGGCGGACTTTATGTCTGACATACGGGTGAGTAGAAGGGAGGGGTCCTCCCTTATGTTTCAGTACCATGCTGGGAGAGCTGGGATTCCACCAAAACACACAAATCTTCTGATGTGCACAGCCTTCTCCACAAAACTGTGCTGCATATTTCAAATGGGAGTCGGGTCGGACAGGATGAGGCTCTCTCTCTCCCCCCACCGGGCCTCGGACCGCCCAGGAGAGCAGATGAGGAGGTGCTAGCTAACGGTCTCTGAGAACCTTTTTAGGAGTTCTTTATTCAGAGTAGTGGGGGGGGGGGGGAATACCTGTCAGCCACAACACATTGGACTCCAATGATAGTTTGCATAAAGTGTCTTTATTAAAATTGTATTGATAAAAACATGTGGAAACTATTAATATAAAAAACAGTGATCTACTGAAGTGCAAAATATGAGGGTATACAGTTTTAGGAATACTTGTGTCAGTAAGCCATGCTTTCTGAAAGCCCTGATGCGTTGCTTAGGCTGGTTTGCATTTGCTTCACATTAATTTGCAGTACATTCGTTCATTCATCAGCCAATCAGAGCGCACTAACATGGTGGTTATACGTGTTAAGGGAGGTGAAACCACCGCTTGAATCTGCAGACGTACTCGCTACGACAGGAGTGAGTGCAGCCCTCTCTATCCAAACACGTTGGGCAGCATGGGCGAGAACAGAGGGGAGGTCTTGCGCACGATCACCGTGGCGACGCCCTTCACGTCCTGCAGCCTGTCGGAGTCAAAGTCGACCAGGAACTCCCTCACCCCCGAGCGCATGGGGGTGAAGGTCAGCTGCACAGAGACGGACTGGCCCGCCCCGATGCTGTCCCTGGGGGAGACGGGGAGAGGAAGATTAGCAGTCATCATCATCTCATGAGCATATTAAAGAGTTCACATCAGAGAGACAAGGCGCAGGATAGGCATGGACAGGAACATAAGGACCATTCTCAAGAATAATCAAACACACAACTAAATAGAATTTGCCTTGAACTATTATTATTTATGTTTCAAAAAAAAGTAACATTGTCCCTGACAGTGCCATCAGTTCAAAATGGAGACCTTCCAGCCCAGAGATATGATTGATGTGTTGTGTGTCAGTACTGATTGACAGACAGACGGGTGGATGCTTACGAGATATGGATCCTCTTGGTGGGCAGCAGGCCGGCCCCTTCCACGGTGAACACTCCTCGGTTGAGAGTAACCGGCAGGGGATTCGTGAAGGAGATGAAGATGGAGATTTTCTGATTCAAGATCACCCAGCCAGGAACCTGAGAGAGGAGAGTTCAGGGTGTTCAGTGGGGGAGCGCTCCCTGTGGGGGGTGTACTACTACATTCCACTGGATTCAAATGACCTGACATCATCTGACGTTTGTCCTGTAACTCCATACAAATGGGCAATGGTTTGCTGTAAATCAAGCCATCTAATGAGCTTTAGATGTTCTGTAGCCGTTGGGCGTAGACCCTCAGGCTAGCATGCTGCTCCTGGGTACGACGCCCACCTTGATGTTGATTCTGGGCTTGATCAGGGGGATGTTGACCGTCTTCAAGATGGACTTGTCCAGACCGGACACCTCCGCCACCCCGATCACCCGGATGACGTTGTGCTCGCTGACGCACGCTGCGTACTGGGTATAGAGCAACCGCACCACCTCTCTGTGGACTGTGAGGCACAGAGTGGAACAGACCCCCCCCCCGCTGTGAGACTCAACACTAAAGGCCGGGGTATACTTCTCCGTACTCCCCATATGTAATCCGTTTCCGTTACCAAGGAGACCCCTTCGAGCCTTAACAGTTCTCCGTCGGCAAAGTAAACACGTTGACTACAGAAAAGGCGTTCCCTGTCTGCGTACAGCACTTCACGGAGTATAAACCATAGTATAAACCAGCCTTAACTCCCAACACTAAGGATTCTACAGCATTATTATTCTACAGCATACATCACAGCCGGTCCCCAGTGGATCCGTTCAGGGGGCTCCCCCGGTGCTGGTCCACCTACCCTTGTGAGCGGGGACCACCACTTGAACCGAGCTGCTCTGGCACTCCCCCAGGTGGACCGAGTTGTACGTGACCGCCTTGGACATCATGTTCAGTTTGCAGCTGACGTCTTTGTCCCCCGTGTTCTCCAGCTGAGGGAGGAAACGGAAAAACATAGGATGCACAGACGGCCCAGGACCCCTGCACACTAACAATAACTAGGGCAGATGTGTGCAAATCCTTCAAAAGGATTAACCCACACAAGGCCCCTGGTCCTGATGGCATCCCTGGCCGAGCTCTCAGGGCGT
>JAOTIX010000139.1:10156816-10184430 GCA_027123715.1 Gaidropsarus macrophthalmus
GCCCTCCAAGCCCGGGGGCTCCTGCTGGTCCAACGCCCCCCTGCCCCCCCCACCCTCTGGCCGCACATCCAAAAAGGCTCAAAAAAGCAAAACAAAGAGCAGGTAGCAGTTTTATTGCATCCTCTACTTTTCATATTGACTGAAAAAAAAAAAAGTCAAAGCAGAAAGAAAAAAGAAGACTCCTGGGAGGGAGGCAAACCAGGGGCTTTGGTAACGAGTGGCTATACGTACGCGTCTTTACAGGTTACACTGGACATGGACACCTTCACTTAATCCAAGCGCCATTCAGTCCCCTTCCACAGCCCAGATATTTACAAAGGATCAAAAAAAATATATTTAACAGCGTGTCCACATCGCTCTACTGAACATCAGAGAGACAACGACTCAACTCAAACTCTTGGGGTTCGTATTATGCAGTAGTCCATCCAGGGGTCCAGCAGCGCGTCCAGTGCCAACAGTAAAGGAGGTGGTGGGTGGGTGGGGGGGTGCCCCAGCATCTCTCACACAGACCACGGGAGGGGGTCCGGACAGACTAGCTGGCCCCGGTGCCCTCCATCACCTGCTGGGCCTGCTTCTGGCCCATGCAGCACTGGGCTACGGACTGGAACAGCCTGCAGCGCGGAGGAGGGAAGTTAGCATCCGTTAGCATCGCAGTGGAAGCCTAGCCGCTAGAAAACACTCTAGTCCTGTTAGATCATCTTTAAATTCAACATAAATAAATTAAAGTAACTTTTATTTGTGGATATATTGTTGCTGCCATTTACTTTGTATATTGTATATATTGTTTTTTTTTCCATTGACTATGTTTACATTTGTTGGCATTCAGTGGAAAACAATTCCTGGCATAACCCAGAACATGTTATGGTGCAGATGACCATAAACACTTTGAATGTTGAGTCTGCTGAAGCTCAGTCCCATCGTCCATCAGGCTGGGTGAGGAGGTCCTTCAGTGAATCTAATCATTCTCAAACGTACTTTTCAATCTCAGGCGCACAGTGCACAAAGTCGTGGCTCCAGAACTTGAAGGCAGGATTTTTGATGAGCTCGATGAAGGTGATGAGGAGCCCCCACGGGTGAGGTCTGTTCACGATGAGCCGCTCCAGAAGAACCCTGAGCACAAGACGGAAGGATTCAGACCACAACACGCTTCAACACCGCAAATCTCCTCTCATATCTCCTCTGGTAGCTCATATCTCTGGTATCTCCTCTCATATCTCTGGTATCTCCTCATATCTCTGGTATCTCCTCTCATATCTCTGGTATCTCCTCATATCTCTGTACCTGGTGATCTGCTCCTGGATGGCCTCGGTGTTGGCCTCAGCGAACAGGTACAGCATGGTGCAGCTGAAGTAGTGGGTGTGGCTGTTGGGGTAGCGCAGCTGATTGGCTATCGCGTTGAGGAACAGGTAGCGCCCTGCAGACCACAAACACGGCAACACGGTCACACACACAGTGCTGTACAGAAGATCAGACGTTCAGAACAAAGATGGCCGACCCTGGCCCACGGCCATCACTAGGGTCTAAAGGCCGGGGTGTACTACTACTACTCCATAATCCGTCCGTTACCACGGAGACCCCTCCAGTCTTTGAAGCTCTCCATCGGCAAAGTAATCAGGTTGACGTTGATGCGTCCATACAGCAGATTATAATTAAAAAGGGATAAGCAATGATCATTACAAATTAAATGCTTTAAATGTAAGTAAACTATTTACAAAGTACTGCAATTTGCCAGTAGTAGTCAAACCACAAAAGTAATTCCGGAAATGACGTTGTTAGAGGACCAATCACAGCCCTCGCCGTCTCCGTTTTCCCTCGACGGAAAAATATGGGATGCGCCTGGAGAGTACGGAGAGGGTCTCTGAGAGGGTCTCTGTACTACGGAGAGGGTCTCTGTGTCCGCGTGCAGCACTATAAAGCAGGCCTCACCCTCGGTGTCCAGGTCCACGGCCAGGTTCTGGAAGATGTCCATGTGTGCAGAGTGGGTGATTGTGCTCATGGAGGGCGTGCTGCCCTTGTTGTGGATGTGAGCGATGGCCTGCGTGCCCACGTACAGCACCAGGGCGTTGATCAGCTGGATGTTGTAGCGGTTCCCCGGCTCGTTGGACACCTGGAACCAAACGCTGGGTCAGAGGAGGGTCTGAAACTGGACTCACTTATAAACTTAACTGAAGATGTTTAACGCAAAGGACAAATGATGGCCGAAGCAAAAACAAGACGTAAGCACGAATGGAGTCTCAGCATCTCAACTTTTATGTACATTTTATTCTTTTTCTATTTAATTTGTTTTCTTTTTACAGACTTTGTGTAAAAGCCTGACATGGGACATGGACTGCAAATCAGCGGATGCTGTAAGACACTAAACACCTTGCACCTTTCACATGTCTGTGATAATGTTATCAGTGTCGTCCCCGTTATATAAACAATAAAGGAACCATGGACACCACAGACCCAGGAGAAGAACCGGTCCTCCCTAACGCAACAAAGCCGCGGGTTCGAGCCCCTACCTGCAGGTTGCTGCGCAGCTCGGAGAGGAAGGTGACGGGTGAGCGCGTCTTCAGGTAGGAGTCCAGGTCCTTCTTGAACTGGGAGGGCATGACCCCCGTGAAGTTGGTGAGGATGCGGGGGGCGATGTTGATCTCGCTCAGCATGTCCACCTGCACTCACACACACAGGAGACGAAGCATCTCAAAAACAAATCAACAGTTCAACAACATGACGGAAAAATACAAATACAAATGAATGATAAAAAGCCTTGTGAATGCAGCCATCCTGTTCAGAAAATAAGTGGCAATGTGTGCACTTATTTATCCTGGCTACCATGTATTTGTTCAGAGTATAATAAACATGTTCATTCATGTTCATTCATTTGCCAGTTGTCAAACCGGAAAAGTCATTCCAGAAATGGACCAATCACAGCCCTCAGTCTCCGTTTTCCATCGACGGAGAGACGGACAGTTAAAAAATATGGGATGCGCCCTGAGAGTACGCAGAGGGTCTCTGAGAGGGTCTCTGTGTCCGCGTACACCACTTTACGGAGGAGGAGTATACACCAGGCTTTATCTCCCCTCTCCACCCCTGAGGCCATGTGCTGGTGCATGGGTCCGGGTCTCACCTTGAGGTTGGGGGTGAAGGGGTCGGGGAGCCTCATGTTCCGCGGGAAGGCACTGAGGATGAGGTTGCGCAGCTGGATGCAGTTGGGCGGGATGACGTCGCAGAAGCCGTAGTGGTAGTCGCACAGGAACTCTGGGAAGTCGTGCAGCAGCACCAGGAGAACGCGCAGGGTGCCCTGAGGAGATAGCAGATGATCCGTGAGATTCTCACCAGCTACAGGTGCAGCAGACCTCCTCCTCTGGTGGGGTGCAGAGAGCAGCAGGTACCTTGTAGAGGATTTGCATAGGTTTGTTGAGCTCCACGTTCCTCAGGAAGGGGGCCAGGTACTTGAAGAGGTCGATCAGCAGCTGAGCGTACATGGGCCAACCCTGGAGGACAGAAGAAGAACATGACGACCATGAAGACCTCCCCAACACGAAGACCTCCCAGACGTGAAGGCCTGAACCTTCATTAAACAAGCGTTGGCTGCAGGAGGCGGAGGTCGGAGTGCGGTGCGTACCTTCTGCTGCGGCGTGTGTGCCAGCATGCGGGCGATGAAGATGCGGTGGGAGATGAGCTCCAGCCAGGCGTAGACAAAGCCGGGGGCCTTGGTGGGCCTCAGGATGTGGAACGTGTTACTGTGGAAGGAGGGGGAGGAGAAGCCCGTTAGATACACCGCGAGGTCTCCACAGTGACGGTGGGGCGTGGAGGGGCCGGAGGAGGCGTCCTACCAGAAGGCCGTGAGGGTCTGGAAGTTGATGGTCTCCAGCACGTGCTCCGGGGCGTTGAGCTCCAGCAGCAGCATGATGAAGATGCGGTGGTAGGGCAGCTGCTGGAACTCCGTCTGCCTGACGTCGTGGTCCTGGATGAGAACGCCCACCACGATGCCCAGCACCTGGGGAGCGCCGTTCACCCGTCAGGTAAGGAAATGGATCACATGACTGTTACGCAGGCTTCCTGGGTGCGAGGGCCGTACCTTGTTGAGCAGGTTGATCTTGGTGACGGTGTTGGTGGCCTCTCCGGAGTGCTTCACCAGCAGAGCGATGAGGCGGACGAAGGCGTCCAGGTTGTGGTAGCACTTGGCCCGGATGATGGCGGCGCTGGCCGCTGGGTTGTGCTGCTGCTCTGCCTGTGCCCGGTAGCTGATCTCCACGCACATCTCCGTGCAGAGCCGGAAGAACCGCGTGATCAGGTCGTCAGTCTTCAGGATGCCCTGCTGGTGCATCTGTGGAGAGACACAGGCTTTGCTTAAAACACAACCTCAACGGTCAGAACGTGACAGACACTCCTTCACTGACCTCTGACACCTTCTACACCAAGATCACCAGCTGCTGCCTTCAAACTCAATTCAAACTACTTTGTTGATCACTAAAGGGCAATTCATTCAGCTTAAACCATCCACCTTATGATAAGCACCGTCATACATAAACAGCAGGAATAAGAATAAGAAAAACATCAGCAAACGGGTGCTTTAGAGTTCCTTCAATCAATCCTTTTGTTAAACCAGCAACATTAAGATCTAGTGCAATACCTTCAGCCATCTTTTCAGGACCTCCTATAACATCTGATCACCTTCCGCCTTAACCACCTTTCCTTTCCCTCGCTTAATGTGTCCATTAGTAGTGTTGTTTAGCTGTCTCTTTTAGTGTACTTTAAGTGTACTGTATGTCCCCCCCCCTATATTGTAAAGCAGCTTTGTATAAAAAAACTGATCTATTATTATTAATAGATACGTCTCCAAGTGATGCATGTACATGTATGCATTGTCATGCTTGATGTTGTCTTTTGAGGCTGTAAGTGTCATGCGTGTCTGTTGGTGCTCTAAGTTTTACATGTATTGTACGGCCACACGTCTGTCCAGTGATGCTACGTCTACATGTATGAATACTGCATGTCCTCCCTTCTCTCAAATGGTTTCTACGTGGGGATGCTAAGAGTTTCAGTGCAAACGGGCCAATAGTCGCATGGTATGGGTAGGGGTTAGTCACCTGTCCTACAAAGGCGGAGAAGGCCTTGGTGCTGTCTCGGCCGGCGGCGGCAGAGTGGTACAGGTTGACCCACTCCCTCAGCAGGTACTCCGCCTTCTCCCTCAGGCCGGGCGGGTCGTCGTACTCCGACGCCTGCGAGATGCCCGAGTGCATCATGAAGTTGGGCCCGCCATGGGCGCGGTCGATCATGGCCTCGTAGTTGGTGCGGACCACGTCCATCAGCTGCGGGAGGCTGGGGGGAGAGGAGGGAGGAGAGATGAGCCAAAAGACCACTTCACTGAACCTCAGACGGCGGCGTCCATCTTTGACTACGCTACAGAAGATTCTTATATTTATTTAACCAGAGAAAAAGCCTCGAGAGACTATTTCAAGAGAGTCCTGGCCGAGATAGGGAGCAACACAAGTTACAGAAAACAGAACAAAAATACATCAAATATCAACAAATATGTAACACAAGACAATGTAAAGTACAAAACAATTGAAATGACCAATAAGAAAGCCAAAAATACAACATTTAACAAAAACAAAACAAAGGCCACTGTGGACATAGAAAAACCAGCTGTAAACATGGGAAGTCCGTTACCCCTCGGGCGCGTTGGCCCTGGAGTGGGCGCTGGTCCTCATTAGCGTCTCGATGGTGTGGAAGAGGTCTGCCTCCGTAATGTGGCCCACGCTGCGCTCGTCCACCAGCAGCAGCTTCACCAGCTGCATGGCGAACGCCACAGCCATGTAGTGCAGGCCGTTCTCCATGGACTGAGGAGAGGAGGACGCGTCATCATTCACCCGCAACACGACCAGACTTCAATGTAAAGTTAGACTCAAACAACGGCTGCAATCTAAACAGTGTTCACATGAATAGTTCCTCAATGGTTCAATGTTTGTTCATATTGCCTTTGCTCTGTAGCCTATGTATATAGCTAACAGGGAAAGGTGCTTGCATTATTTTATTGTGTGTGTGTGTGTGTGGTCGTTTTTATTTTTTTTTGTATTTGGTTGGTTTTCTTTCCATATTAATCATTTTATCTTTTCAAAAGCCGCCTGTGGACAAGTGTTGTGAATTAGCACGTGTGCTAAATCACTCAAACAATGCATCTGGTTTGTGTAATGTCATTTATTTGACGTCCACATCAAGTCAACATGAATCAAACGAAACCGCAGTAATGGCGGTGCGTCGGCGTACCTGCGCCAGGTGAAGGTCGTACTGCTGCATGTTCACCAGGTGGTTGCGGATGAGCAACTCCACCGCCTCCACGTTGTACTTGTACTCATCACGGCACTCGATCAGACACCTGGAGGACGATGAGGGTCAGTGGGAGGAGAACCAAGGGTCTGGCTTCAAAGGTGAAGGCAGTGGTGATAATGTGAGCAGGTTGTGGTCCGTCTTTCCGCTCACCTGGTGATCTGCTTGTTGCACCACTGGGGTCCGTAAGCGCGTCCGTCCTGCAGGGCTTTGAGCACCAGCAGGTGGCACTCTCTGTAGCGCAGCAGCAGATCAGCATCCGCACCGCTGGTGGCGTCCAGGAGACCCTCCACCGCCTGGAGAGCAGAAAGACATTTAAGAAACAAGACACACAAACAAACACTTAGCCTCAATCACTTGAAGTACATTCTTCTTCTGATTCTTATATCATCAGATTTGAGGTTTCTTCTGATTCAACCCAACTGAACAGTGTCACAACAACGGTCTCCATAGGGTGTGTGAATCTAGAGTTATTCCCAGTTATGAAAATTTACTTAGTTAATGAAGTTTACAGTAAATGTATTATGAAGCTGCAGCAGTTCATGGAAATGGCATTTAGATGACCACCTTTAATTTCAAATGACAGGAAGTCGAGAACTGGGTTCTAGTTCTGGTAGCCTACACGGCAGTGATGAATACGGCAGAGTAAAAAGGTTGAATAGTAAAACCTTGCGTTGTTCTGTGGAGCTCAAGTATGCGAACATAGGGAGAAGGTCAAGGCTTAGGGGTCACCGGAGTCTCACCTTCTGCAGCAGTCCCAGCGCGGCGATGCCGTCCCTGGAGTTGCGTGCGAGGGCCACGGCCTCCAGCAGGCTGCGCAGGGCCTGCGTCTGGGGGTTGAGGCCCAGGGCGGGGGGGATGGCGTGGAGGTGCTGCTCCAGGTCGGCCATGCACTTGTCGTAGATCTGAGCCACGTCGTCGGTGGCCCACGCCTGTTGCTGTGGGCGGAGGAGGATGGGTTGGTGGAGCGTTAAAGAGGTACTATGCAACGTTCTTAGCTAAAGTGTAAAGGTTAAGAGTCGCTGTGATGGTTCTAGAACCATCGATTGGGTCGATTGGTGGCCGTTTCGACTTCGACTTCCCCCCCCCCCCCGGATGCGACTCAGCGGACTCAAACTGCTTTACGGCAGTACACACCCCCAAACATGGATTCGGCTAGCTATAAAAAGCGAGTAGCGAGGGGATTGTTGTGTTCATCATGGATCAGTCGATCAGGCTTCGGTGAAAACAAATGCTCATGGCTAGCGTTGAAGTGGGCGGGGGGGTGTTGTCAACGAGTTGTTACAACAGTGTTGTAGAATATATGTTCCGAAGCGGCAGGGGGAGCTGTGTGGTGAAAAATGCGAGGCAAAATCTGGCGCAATCCCAGAAAAACAGCGAAGGAATGGCCAAACTTGGCACCGTGGACCTTTAAGAAAGGCGTGCACTGGAGACCAGGGTGAGCCAGACGTCTCCATGAACACAGACGATATGGACATGCATTGGGAACATACTTTGGTGAAAAATACCAAAAGACGTGGGTACATTAACCGTTATAAGCACAAAGAGCCTCGTGCCTACCTTCATGGGTTGGGCCAGGAAACCGGTGGGCTGAGAGAGGTCGTTGCTGGGGAGGAAGCCTGGAACGTTCCTGGCGAACTCCTCGTACACGGCCAGCTGTTTGGGGTCCACTCCTCCCACCTAGAGCACACACACCGTTAGCCCTCCTAGCAGACACAGGGACTCCTGTTGGGGCATGAGGGGCTGAAGGAACTCCACCCACCTTGAGTCTGATCTGCTCAGGCATGCGCTCCGCCTGGTAGGTCAGCACCACGGGGTCGCAGTAGCGACGGCCCTCCTGGCGCGCGTGCTTCCTGAGCTCAAACTCCTGCAGAGGAGAAGAGGAGTCAACATCAGCCCGGTCAGATTCACCTCCACCTCACAGGTGAATGAATCATAAGTGATATCAAATGAATGTATACGTGGGTTTTTTCATATTGCAATGCATGATGACGAGGTGTGTCTGTCAGAAAAGCCAGTGAAAAATGTATGAATGACTGAAAAAGAATTTCCTCAAGGGGACAATTCACGTTTGAATCTCTCCAACAATACGATCAGTCTTACGGTGGCCAATCTCTTGTCCATCTCAGGCCCGGCCTTCTCCACAGCGGTCTTCTGGATGAAGCAGCAGGCCAGCTCACAGTTGTCCTGGGCGATCCTGGCTGCGGCCTCCTCCATCATCTCCCTCTGCTGGGGGGTGGGGGCCTGCAGGGTGGAGGAGAACACGCGTTGATGAACAAGCGGAAGCCTCCTCTAAGCCATCTCTCCACAGCGGTAGACGTTCAGGCTCAGGCGCTTCAGACTGTTATGGACGTTTTTATGAGCTACAGAAGAGACGCCAACAGTAGCAAACAGGATTTCCATACAACCAGCAGGTGAGCAAAGGTTCATTTTACTTTGCCTCGACAGAGTTTGACGAGATCTACAAGTACCTGTCATTTTACGTTTCTGCACTTCAGCCAAGGTGACCTTCATTCCTCAAAAATGGGCCGTAGGTTTTGAACCAAAGTATCAGATTTCACTCTGAAGAAAACTTTTAAAAAGGCAGAGCGGTAGGTAGAGGCTGTCTCTCGTGCTGCTTGATCGAGCTTCCTTGTTAATAAATACTGTTCACAACTCATAAGTCAAAGTTCTCCGTCTCTTTCCCCCTACAGCTCACACAAACTTCAACGCCGTCGCTCCTACTGACCCTCAGCGCGGCGGCGAAGCTGTTCTTCAGGTTGGTGGCGATGCTCATGAGCAGCGGCTCCCGGCAGGTGATCATGGCCATGCCGGCGGTCAGGTTCCTCATCATGTGGTGCGCCGCCACACGCATGCGCGACTCCTCCGAGTCCAGCGCAAAGTCCTTCCTCACGATCTGCTCGCAGGTGGTCATGGCGATCTTGATGGAGCGGTCCACCACAGGGTGCACCAGCTCCTGGACGGCGCGCTCCACCGACTGCCGCACGCACTGCTTCAGCTGCGGGTGGGCCTGCAGCAGCGGGATCTGGAGCGGACATGAGGGGTCAGGGGACGCACCGTCAACAGAACATCTCGAGAAACGATACGCTAGGAATACAACAGAATTCTTTCATGTCACTGGACAGAATACAACGACAATGGATGGCAGTCCTCTTGGTGCTTACAGATAAAATACAAATTCAATACAAATTCAATAGAGACAATATAAGACAATCCAAAACATACATGAGCCCCTCTCTACCCTCCCATTACCCCCACACATTCATTCAAGTTAAGATGAAAAACAAAGGGAGGGGCCGGTCCAATAAAACAAAACCAAAAGTCAAGAGCAGCAACCTGAAGCACATGTTATTCATTCATCTCTACCCGTCCCATATTTATGCATCGACTGGTTTCAAACTACTTCTAGTGCTTTGAACTTCTTTTATATTTGTATCGTTGTTTTAGCCCAGAGATTTATTGTTCCATTTTATTTTATCCATTTTGAGTCTCTTATCTTTCTGTTCTGTCCTGATTTGTGGAACCAGGTGTATCTTAATCATGTACAGACAGTTTGTGTTGGTTCGCTTGTTACATGTTTGTGCTTTGAGTGTGGAAACGATGAATTCACCGGACTGCAAAACCAATCTACCTACGGGTAGAAATAAAGTAACCTGAACCCGGCTTGGAAGCTTAACACGTCTCACATTTTACCTGAATGTCAAACTGTAATTGAGGAGCATCTAAGGACCTCGTCACTCAGAGTAATAAACTACAGCAGGTGACCTGAGGCTCAGACTGAGGCGCCCGTACGTACGTTGATGTTGATGTTGATGTGTGGCGCCAGGCCCGCCAGGGCGTAGACGTTGATGTCGTGGTAACTGAACTGGGGCGTGGGCGGCCCTGTGGTGGTGCAGGGGGTGGTGGTGGCAGCGGGGGTGGAAGGGGCAACTGCAAATGGAAGAAAGTCTCCTGTTGGTTACAAAACGCTATTTGGATTAAAATCATGGAAGGGGAAGGCAGCCCGGCAGGCTGGAGGCACGGCAAGGCAAGCATTAGTCACGCACAAAACACCAGGCTGACAAAAACACCATTTACATAAAGAGTAGACGCTACATTCAGACTAAACGAGGGCAGCAGAGGCTCAAATGACATCATTGGGAGCATGGAGACCTGGACCCACCTGTGGTGACGATGGGTAACATCTCTTCAGGAGGCTTGGCCTCTTTCTTTGGCGCAGACAACTGCTCCTCCAGGGTCTTCAGCTTGTCCTTGTCCTTCAGAAGGTTCCCCGGCTTCAGGTCGTTGATGTCCAGAGACAAGTTCTTACACAGAACTTCTATCTCAAACTTAAGGTTGAGCTGCAACGAGGAATAAAGGTCAAAACATTTGCTTGATGAAAAACGCACCTCATTACAACCTAATTAGGTTTAGGTTCATGCTGATGAAACAGGAGGTTTTGAGACGGTGGTGGCCTCACCTTCAGGTCGTGCTCCTGGTGAAGCTCTGCCAGAACATTCATGATGGCCATGGTCCAGGGGTTCTGCGGTCTGAAGACCTGCAAACACATGACATTCCAACTCCATCATCATATTGAGACGTTTCATTTGACTTCAGAGTAACGGTGAGACGATAAAATGAAACGATCAATAAATAGCCGTTCTCGTCCACCACAGGCCATAACAAGGCGGATCAATCCACCTCTTTAATTGAGAACGCTCTGGGGATTGAACGCTGGGCTCTTACCACACTGCGTAGACTGGACTCCAGCACCTTGGCCACGAAGGGAACCACGTAGAGAAGCTCCTGCTGACCCTTCATGTAGGCCTCCAGCAGGAGAGACTTCACCTCCAGGTCCTAGGAGAAGGAAACACAAGGGCTTATTTAGTGGCCCCCAGGGTACAGGAACGGACCGATGCGTGGATCACGGTGCTGGGGAGACGGACCGTGTAGAGGATGGGCTTGTTCTTGGCCAGCGTGATCATGCCCAGCCAGTGGCCCAAGTTCTTCAGCAGCGAGCGGTCAGAGAAGTTGGCCGCAGCCTTGTCCGAGGTCAGGAGCACCTGGGAAGCAAAATACACATTTAGGTGAAGCACCGCGGACACCTGACTCACAATGTGTGCTTCTGCGTGAGGTGGAAGGATGTTAACTGGAGGCTGAAAGGTTGAAGACCCCAGATGTCAACATCTGGAATCACACCGCGTTTTAAAAAGCGACTCGTCAAACCTTGATGTTCCTGTAGGTCTCGCTGAGGACCATCTTCCCAAACTCAGGGTTCTTCAGCGTGTCCAGGAAGTTGGAGTAGAGGCTGTGGAAGTTGGGCTCGATGCTGACCCGCTTCATGACCAGGTACTGGGACACCCAGGGCATGAACTCCTCCTTCACCGTCTCCTTTAGCTCCTCCACCTGAGGCACAGAGAGCCGCGGTTCAGAACCTCTCCCTGGTCCACAGCGGGGGGTGATGTCGGGTGAGAGACCACCACCGTACCTTCTGCGTCATGTTGGACTGGGACAGGTTGTTGAAGATGAAGGCAATCTTTTCCTGGACGTTCTCTGGCGGCTCTACGATCCTCTCCGTCTGGTCCGTAGCCACCAGCAGCGTGTCGATGTTGGTGGTGTTGATGGAGGGCTGGAGACAGGAAGTATACAACTCTCTTTAACAAAGAGGGCGGACATTCTGTGTTCTGTACTGCGCTGAATGATGTGTGAATGTTTCAGATTATGTGCGGAAACTACCATTACTTATTATCAACAATGGGCAACAGAGAACACGCTACTACCAATACTTTCACTGCGCTGCAGTACTATGGCAGATGGGTGGGTCAGCTGAACAGGAACTAGTCATGTGTATTTTTGATAATGTAAAGTAAAATAAATTCAAACACACCATTATGGTACTTACGGGCACATCCTTCTTGAAGCCGCTGGGCGTGGGTCTAGCGATGGTGGTGGTTTTGGCCACGGTGGTGGTGGTGGTGGCGGTGGTGACCAGCGTGCTGGCCTGACCCGGCTGTGGTGCTTTGGGGACCCCCGGCTGCTGGGACTGAGACTGGACCTGGGCCAGCGCCAGGCTGCCCGGCGTGGTGATGGATCCCTGCATCTTCACCGGGGGGTCCCGTGACTGCTGGCCATACTCGATATACTGCACGCACAGGATATGGAAAGTGCAGAGCGGGAGACTTATTTATCTTGGAGTTGCACACTTTGTCCCGAAAAGAAGATCGGGACAAAGTCGGGGATGATGGCGGAGCAAAGTGGGAACGTGGGAGGATTAGGGAAACCTGTTTACCTCTTGTAAATGGTGGGGGAATTGCAAGAAATGGCTGATGGAGGCCAAGTGTTGACAATACTGAGGATAATCCTTCAATCTAGGGGAGGAAAACGTCACGTTACGCCTGGAATACAACGCTAAAGCGACGAGGAACGTAGAGCAGGTGAGACGTCTTTTGCGTACCTGTTTTTGAACCTATCTAGAGCAGCGATTCCAAAGTAGTACATTTTGGAGCCAAAGGGTTTCCGCAAAGCCTCCAGCACGTAGCGCAGCGCCAGGCCCAGGGCCATGTAGGTGACCAGGCCCTTCTCAATGATGCCCCCAAACAGGCAGGCGGTGATGTGCAGCTCCTTGTCGGGGTACTGGGGGAAGAAGCGGTACTCCTCGAAGAGGTTGCGCAGCATGCAGTTGAACACCTCCCTCTCCCGCTTGATGGTGGAGTC
Source organism: Gaidropsarus macrophthalmus (assembly GCA_027123715.1). NCBI lineage: Eukaryota > Metazoa > Chordata > Actinopteri > Gadiformes > Gaidropsaridae > Gaidropsarus > Gaidropsarus macrophthalmus. The sequence continues at coordinate 10,169,828 of JAOTIX010000139.1, forward strand.
CTTGAACCTCTGCAGCATCTCCAGGACCTGGGCGGAGCCAGAGGAAGACCGCAGTTAACACACACACTTACTGTAGAGGCTTAAAGGCATAGTCCCGTATTTTACACTTTAAGCCTCAGTTCCAGTTGGTTTTCGATGAAATAGATCGGTTCAGGTGTTAATGTCGCTGAAAGGCTGTGTTTTGAGAAGTTTAGGTTTTTTGCTAGCCCCAGTGTAGAGGTCCATAGGCACGAATCATCGGTCCTAAAGCAACATTAAACGTTCTACACTGGGGCTGGCAAAAAACCTAAACTTCTCCAAACACAGCCTTTTGCAACATTAACACCTGAACCGATCCGTTTCATCGTAAACAAACTGGAAATAAGTGTACAATACCAGACTATGCCTTTAATGTTAAAGTGGAGCCATTGTTTATCGTCACTGCAATTAAAAAAGCCATATAAATGGTCCCCGTCATCATGCATCAGTGTTGACTGACGGGGCATCTCCCCGCCCTACAGTGTGCACAGCGGGCGGGCCCGTGTGTTTACCTCGTCTACAGACATGGTGGGGTGTGGTGGGTGGTTGTAGATGCGCTGGAAGTAGCTGTTGGCCTCGTCGTCGATCTCCTTACTAAAGTGCTGGTTAGCCTCTGGCCACACCTGAGAGAGGTCCGCTGAGGGAGGAGGACAGAGGAATCAATGAAACGCAGTGTTCGCTTCTCCTGAACATGTTGCATGTTGAAGTAGCAGGACACCAGCAGCCAAGTTTTTCGGTCTCAAAAAGAACATGATGTCAACGGGTGAACTACTGAAGGTATTGGGTGTATAACATATGCTTTTTAATAAACTATCTGTACATTTACAAAGTTGTCAATGCCTCATTTCACAAGACCCTCATTATACTACCAAAGTAGTGTCAGGCTACTTCTAGCCTTGTAAGTGGTTTAAAAAAGCGATTTATTTTTGACATGACTCGATGCCCCCATGACACCAACATATTAGCATTTTGGTAGAATCGGATTAAAACCTCTGACTTGGCTCTATGTCAAACGTTCAAACACGTTATCACACTAAACATATCCCAGAACCATTTTTACACGGAGTTCCCCTTTAACATGGGCCCCAACCCAACTAACGACATCATCAGAACCCATCGCATGACGTGGAACCCTTGGTCGATGCTACACACACATTGAAGTGTAACTGATAGACATGTAATGGATGTGTAACTGGATTTAGACCATGACGTTGCTTGTTGGAGGAGCTCAGCTTCATCACGCTGTAATCAGTGTGAGTGTGAGGGCCGGCGGTGAAGATTATCATCTTACTCTGCTGAAAGGTGGGTGGGTTGAGACCCGGTGTGCTCATCTTCCTGGTGCCGAACGGGTCACTGGTCACCGCGGGCATCCCCAGACCAGAACCAATGCTGGAGCCGATGCCTGAGCCCAGCGGACCTGGAGGAACAGAACGCAAAACCCTCGTTAAAAAACTAACTACAAACAAGCAGGCCAGGAATAAAGACACGGTATGAGACGGTGAGCGGGTTAAGCACCAGAGTCCATGCCAGGAAGCTGGGAGGATAGGCTTCCGATGCCCCCGAAGGGCGTGCTGGGGTTGGGGTTGGTGAGCGGCGGGAAGGCCTTGGCCGGGGACTGGGGGTTACTGAAGGCCGAGCTCAGCGAGGACGGGAAGCCCTGCATGTTCTGGGTGTGCGAGGTGGTGGAGCCCCCCAGGTTCAGGGAGCCCATGGCGGACAGGGGGTCGATCTGTGGGGGGGGGGAAGGGGGGAAGTTAGAGAGACATTCAATACACGAGTCACACACGCCGGGAGTCTGGGCTCGGTGTGCGGCACATCAGAAGCAGCTTCATCCACTTACAAGATCAATAGCTGCTGCATTGATTAGTTTAAAAAGGCCCGTCCCATTTCTGACACATTTCTCACAAGAAACACTTTTTGTGATGACGAGGATGATGCAGCAGTTTGCTTTGTGAATGAAAGAATAAAGCTTCATGGTACCGCTGTATGCAAGATGAATCTCCCCGCAGTCACCCACACTGTCCATTAACTGAAGACCCGAGATCTGAATTGGCCCTCCACACCCCCACCAGAGGGTGTGGTTGAGGGGAAAGGGTTACCTGTACAGGGGAGATGGCGTCCAGGCTGCTGGTGCTGGGCGCACGGCCTTTGGGCATCACGCCGGGCGGAGGCTGGCGGGCTTTGTTCATCACGTTGCTGCAGTTGGCCGCCATGGTGAGGATGGTCTCAGACAGCTCCTGGGAAACGCTCCTTTAGGGGGAAATCAAACAGGAGACACAAGACGTATCAGTCTGCTGTAGGGCTGTGATTTTATTGAGTTTAGATCGCAATTTAAAAAAATAATTGAGTTGACACAATTATGTTTGCATTTTCCGTTGTACTGTTACGGTGGGTTTCCACGGAGCATACCACCACGACAATTACGTGGTTACACACTTAGCTTAGTGGCTAGGTTAGAGTCTGGCTTTATGACCAGACGGTCTAAATAAAACCATGACTGAGATCTCACCCGGCGCAGGACTGCAGGCAGGCCAGCATGGTGGCCAGCGTCTCCGGGGGCAGCTGAGCGCTCTTGGGCTGCTCCTTGTCTGGAGCCAGACCCCCCATGATGGAGGGGCAGCGCCTCTTCAGGAAGGTGACACACGCCTGGATAAACGGCTCCTGGACAGAAGGTGGCGACAGATAACAAACCGTAAGCAAAACCAGAGGGTGAAGTGTTTAAAATATGAAAAGAGGCATTGCTTCAGGACGTACCCCGTGCTCTCGTATTTTGTCCGTCAGCCATTTGTCGAGTTTCAGGTATTCACGGCGTGAGGCGAGTGCAGCGAGGTCAATCACAAAGGCAAACGGAGTAGCATTCAGCAGCATGGAGAGAGACTGAGGGGGGGGAAATAAATAAATAAATAATACTGAAACACATCCTCCACCAGTCAGACTGAAGAAACGTTCATGATCACAACTTACAGTTGGGGAACCATTGTAAAAAGACAGAGACATGCTTTATCTCTGTGTTAATGATTATTGGGTCCGTTTGATCGTACCTTCAAGTCCTGGGCCACGTCCAGGATCCGGGAGAGCTTGGCCTGGTCGTAATGCTCGCCCCTCATGTACCACTCGGCCATGGAGTGCATGATGAGCTGGCGGATGGACGGAGACTGTCCCTGGAAAGAAGGGGAATCATGTTACACTTTACACAGACCAGGGAGACACAGCTTATCTTTCTACTCATGTTCTGGTGCCAAAGACGTTGGTGGCTGCCCACCAACGTAGAAGTTACCATATTTGACGGTCTGAGTGCGTTACCTGTCCGTGCCAGGCATAGTGCAGTATGATGGCCGAGTTGGGGTGGTTGCCCAGGAAGATGGGCATGAGGGTGGAGATGAGCTCGTGGCGCAGCGTGTGCCAGGACGTGGAGATCTGCAGCAGTGCCAGCACCAGCATGTCGGGGCAGTGCTTGATGGGGAAGCTGAACAGCTGCTTCACCGGCTCATACTGGCCCACCTCCGACAGCCTGAGCAGGCTCTCCACCAGGTCCAGGCTTTTCCTGTCAACCGATGAGCCAGACACCAGTTAGGGTGAGAATATGCTGGATTAAAACAACATTATTATAGCACTCAAATCCAGTTGACCACAGCTATCCCAACCGTACCAGGTTGCAATCTCCTTGTTGTCATCTTCTGGAGGTGCCTTCAGGATGTCGATGGCGACGGTGTGACACGGGTAGTCTGCAAAGCAGAACACCTCCGGGCTCATCAGGGAATGCTGGATGAACGACAGCTGGAGGAGAAGACAGAACATCAGAACGTCAGAAAAGATGATCGATTCCTGAAGACCACCTAGTGAAGGGTCTCCTAAGCCTTCTTAATTTAAACTCCAGTATGAAGTGCAGAATGTTCCAGAAGGCTCCAGAAGGTGCCCATTGGTGTGAGGTGACGGTACCTGTCCCTCTGCATGTTTCCACGGTCTGTAGATGAGGTCCACGGGGAACAGCTCCATGGCCAGGCCGCGTACGATGCCACAGACCACGATCTTCAAGCCTTTGCTGTCCCGGATCATGAAGCCATGGTGGTCCAGTTCATACGTCACCTCCTTGAAGTTCAGATTGGGGTTCTGAAGTGAAGAAAGTAGGAAGAAGAGCGCAAGTTAGACACAACTATGAAACTTCAAGATCCATCAGAACTGGACCTGAACAGAAATCTAGCAACAGATCAGCCTGGATGTGAGAGCAGTGAGGACGTGAAGACGCACCACTTCTTTGACCACATCGATGAACACGTCCACGTTCCAGGTGTGTGTCTGTGAACCGTCACTCTTGTCCTTCCCGTCACTCCAAATGCTGCTCCCAGGAGTGGAGATGGACTGGTGGAGACACGTTTCAGTTGAGACAGAGTGAAGCATGTTCCATACCGCTGAGTGCTCATCCTATGGTGGACGGTAGTGTAATCAACCCCGCGCTGTGGTTTACCTGCAGCGGAATGCCATCAGCCAGGCCGGAGTGGGTGCGGGCCATCATGCCCAGCACCCGGGCCACCTGGCTGGCCGTCACCTCCCTCACCCCATACTGGAGGATTATGTTCCTGCACTCGTCCATACTGCAGGGGAGGAAGGACACATGAAGAGGAGGGGTTGACTTTTTTCCAGAGCTACTTCCCAAACTTCTGACAAACTTAAAGGCATTGTCCGGTATTTTACACTTTAATCAACGAACACCAGTGACCACTTGGTGGGTTTCACAGCTTTGCAAACAAATGTTTAATGTTGCTTTAGGACCGATGATTCGTGCCTATGGACGTCTACACCGGGGCGGGCAAAAAACCTTAACTTCTCCAAACACAGCCTCTCAGCGAAATGAACACCTGAACCGATCTATTTCATCATAAACCAACTGGAAATAAGGCTTCACGTGTAAAATACCGGACTATGCCTTCAAGAATGTATCCTTGTCTTAGTTAAGAACTAATGTGTAAAAGAGCACAGAAACATCTGAACTTGCTTGAGCTGAGAGTGTAAATGTCTGTTCTCAGGGCTGAAATAGCATCTATCAAAATTGTCAGTGGCTGGTTGTTCATACAAAAGAGGAATCACACAGTGTGATTCCCAATTCTCTTGTATAAAGGACCAGCCATTGACAATTTCGAGTTCACTTCACAAGATGAATGACCACGTACCTTGCACAGAAGCCATAGCCAACTTCTTGCATGAAATCTGCAAGAGAACTTTCCATCATGGTCTTGGCTAACTCCCCAGAGTCTGGCAGGATCCTATCCATCAGGATGTCACGTTTTTCAGGGTACAGCAGTGGTGCAAGCACCACAGGGCAGCGCTCCTGGGGGAAATCTAGGAGACAACACGTGACAAACTCTATTTAATAAAAGACATGACCAGTATCTAGCAATTCCCTAAAAATAAGGGTTAGAGTACACAGTTGAGGTGTCAGAATACACCAATACTCATTTTGTCATGCTCCAAAACGTAGTATTTAGAACAAGGACTTTTGTTTGAATACATGATTAGGCCCCTACTTTTGTGACCCAGACAACAGTGAGTATTTTCAAAGTGCTCTCCATTACCTCTGCACAGAGTATTGAGGAAGGCCTCAATCTGCTCTTGGCCTACACCGCTGGCTCCCTTCTGGCCAAACAGAAGGTGGGAGAGCAGCAGGTGCAGCACCTCTATGGCAATGTCCTGGAAGCCACCTTCCTGATTGCCTCCGAGGTCCGCGTCCACGTAGGACCGCAGAAGGTCCGGAAGCTTCTGCTTGACGAAGACGGCAGCTGAAACAGGCAACAGCAGGGATCAGGAGATGCAGCGCACCGTATTACTGTAGCCGTCTACGAACTGCTGTTGAACACCCACACACACACAATGATATGCATGCACCACACCACGCCTACTTACCGAAACCTCGAAGGTCTGAGTTGGAGGAGTTCAACAAAGCAAGGCCAAATATCACCTAAGGGAAGATGTTTGTAAATGTTAACGTGGTAAACACACAGCCAGGCATGATGCTCCAGTGTGGTAGAAAGGCAAACAGTTGATTGGTGGCACTGGTTTAACCACTTCACCACGTCTATATTGTGTATATTATTTATTGATCCCCAAAGTGACATTTTTGGATGAGGTTTTATTCCATTCCATTAACATCATCCCTCTCATTTTTTAATCAGAATCCAAAAGATATCCAAAGCGTTTACTACTCTTATGTAGCCACGGAAACGTTATGGTGAGCAAGCAAGATGAGATGTGGGGGGTTCAGTACTCTGGAAAAGGTCAAGCCGGTTTGAAATACTCTGGTGTGTATACTGGTGGTCATTCTGTTCCACATGAAAACGAACCATTGATATGATAAAGACACAGTGAAACACACTTACCTCTTGGACCTTGCTAAGCTTTAGAACTTTACTCAGCTGAGTAAATAAGTGAGCCGACGGCTTCAAACTCTGAAACAAAACATTCACATATTTAAAAGAAGGCCAAGTGGTGGTTTCAGAGCAGGGTAGGAAAGTATTTAGTGGTGTAACGTATGTATGTCAATTAAAATACAGATAAATTCCTCAGTAGGGCCTTTCATTCTGCCCAGAGCACATTTAGATTGCTTTTCACTGACAATATTTGTCAAAAGGACCAAGCTATGGTCAATAACAAGCAGCTAAACCAGTACTGCTCACCTTCTGGTAATGTAGGGGATTGTCGATGGCGTAGCCCAGACAAGAGATAAAGTTTGGCTTCGAGATCAGCGACACGCACTCCTGGATCAGAAACTGTGTCTTTGGTAGATAAAGAAAAATGTCCACAAACAAGCAATTAAATATTGGTCCAAAAGGTGTAATCATGCAAAACGGAGGTCTGTCAATATTATACATTTTGCCCCAGTGCACATTTAAAATTGCATACACACCATTCTCGTATGCAACAATAGAGTATACTCATACAGAGATTATAGACAGTATTAGTAATAGTATTATTGACAAAACCTAAATTCTAGGTACCTGATGGAAGTCCTTGCCGCTGCTTTTACCATCGCCACTGAAATCCACATGAGAGAAGAGACAGCGTAGAAGATGCCTGTCTGCCTCAGGGCCGTGACAATTCACAATCTGGCAGATTCAGGGAAAACAACGTTTTAACACCAATACACAGAGTGATTGGATGGCTTCCCCTTACTCGTGAAAGTGGGGCTGCCGGTACTTACATGCTGTATTTCCTGCTGGCTGGCTCTGTAATTTTTCTTCGTTAAATTGTCCACCAGGTAGCTGATTTGAGACAAAGCCAGCGAGAGCGAGTCAAGATTCATTGCTGTTTGGGGCGGAAGCAGGCGGCCGAGCCCGGCGCAAAATCACCATTATTCCCCTTTTGTCCCTTCAGTGATAGGTTACTTCTGCTCCCCCCCTCCCCAGAAAAAAGTTGATCAATATTGTCTTGCAAATGAAAATAGTCCGTGGCTCCTTGTTCTAGGTAAAGTCCCTCAGTTTACGGTCATGTTCAGCGTCTGAAAAGGAAAAACGAGGAGGTCGTTAGTCAAAACAACTCCAAGCAGTGCGGGGACTCGACCGAACAATAACTCAAACATGCTTGCTATGGTTTTACAAACGAGTCAATAACAAACATTTCGCCCAGGCTTTGAGGCCTGGTCAGGTCACTCATCAGGACTCGCGCCGGAAGACGTCTTTGCATTAATTCATAAAACTCGAGAAGCTCTGTTAGGATTTATTATCAACAACTTTGGTTTAATCTTGTGATGGTGTCCATCAACACTTGAAAATACGCGTTTGCCCGGCTGGTGTTATCGGTGATCTCCAGGCCTGTGCTACACCGCGACAGTAGGAGTAAAACATGACGCTAACCCCGCTAGCCCAGTTATACTACAATTTCTGTTACACGCTAATTTCAGCCCATTAATCCATGGACACTTAACATAACACTATTTTACCCCACGACTCGACAGAAAATAGTAAGAAATAAGTTTCCATCGGATCAAGTGACCTTAGTTTGTATCACCAATGGAAACAAAGAGCAAGATCACGGAGGTTTGGAGCAACGTTATCCAGGGCTGTTCGCACATTGTGAAAACATTCATCTAGGACTTTATAACATAATGGATGGCACTCAAAGTTCTGTCTGCTTATACAATCGACTTCAATAATTATCGTTGTTTTTAATGCACAGCCAAAATGTTTAACATTCAACTTTGTTCCAAACGGTTCACCCACACTGGAATTTAACACATGTAATCCCGAGAAAACAGATGGCGAACTGTAACAATGAACTTCATGTCGCTCAGTCTCATATGTGTGAATGAAAAACAACCTTCCACACACTGCTTTAATCGCTCAATACATGCTAAAACGAAACGCACTACCAACACACTCATGGAAGCTAACGTAGCATTATGGCGTACACGTATATGGGGTGGACAGAACTCCGAGTGTCCGAAAAATCCAATTACATTAAACAAATAAACACCCATTTTAATATGTAGCACGACCCCTATTGCGCAGGTCGGATCCCGTTCTCCTCGCTCCGACCGCGGTACACGCAGAGGCCGCGGGCTGGAGGGCCGCGAGTACTGCCTAGCCAACGCTAGCTAGCTAGGCTAACGCTAGCTAGCTAACGCTAGCTCGCTAGGCTTCAAACTCCCCGTGCTAGCGACCAACACAGTGAATCCCCATTATCACACAGCGAGCTACAATCTCCCTGACTAGTTTCATTTGGAAACTAGGACTACCGCACAACTCACCATTCTTTCAAAAAATGAATTAGATTTTCATCCGTCTGTCTGTTTCATCCGCCAAACTTGTCGAAATACGAGTGTCGCTCTGCGTCCTATTCAGTTAGATTTTTAAAAAATAAAATGGCGACTGTCACTGCCATAGCGCGTTCACAGCAAGTGTACGAGCATTTGCTCGTTCTCGTGATAATAATAAGTTGCCCGCGTGCACCTCTGTGACTGAGTTAAGGTCGACACAAGACAATAAACTTGCCTTGTGGTCCACAAAAAGGGCATGTAAAATACATGATGGGATTTTAAGAAGTCAATGCAGTTTTATTAAATTACAATTAAATAGCTTGCCATGCCCTTAAACACAACCACCACCAACAAATGGCCCGAATTGGTCCATCTAGAATAATGATAATCATCATTTTAATTTACAATGACCACATCCTTCCATCCACAATTAAACCATTATATATAGCATATTGTGTTATTATTGCAGTATACATACAACTCACTTCAATGAGAATGTTGAACCATCAACACGTGTATGCATGAATGAAAACATTTAATACATGAATGTGGGATTATTGTATGACTTAGTCAATAGTTCATTTTGAGGAAAGACTTATATATTGCATCAAAACGTCTGCTTAAGTAATGAACATGAATATAATCAAATCACGTCCGTGTTGATGCAAATATTGATCCCTGAATTTTATTTTTTTAATTCTATAATTTTTTTATTCTATTTGTATTCCATGTATATATAGAGATTTACATTCTTGACGATTCTGTACTCTTTGTATTCTTTGCTTGCTGTTGTAACTGTACATTTCCCCGATTGCGGGACTAATAAAGGTTTTTCAATTCAATCAATTCAATTCAATATGAGCATCAAAGTCTGAGGAATTCTATATGGGGCGGGGTTATATAGGAAGGAAAAGTATGTAGCCAATAGCAGTGGCTCTTGTTACGATAGCCAATCGCATCGCTCGCCTCGTTCCCAGGAACGGTCCTTCACACTTCTTTCGCTGTGTCAAGCAACCACGGCTACATGTCATATTAGAAGATAACTCTATATTCCCTGTGTTATTTGGAGATAAAATGTCTTCTTGGGCGATCTCTCCGGGCACTGGCAGGCGACCCCAATCCACACCAAATGGAAGGTGAATAATGTTTTAATAGTTTATTTAGCATGGTGAGATACCATGCTAAATACGGCAGCTAGGAACGTTGCAAAACAATGGGGAATTATGCTCTCCTGACAATGTTATACAGTGGGGGTCACAAGAAAATGCCAATGTTTTTCCTTTGTTTTTCCAGTAATCAAACACACCGAACGTTTCGAAGACCAGCGCCTTACCCGACCAGGGAGGACCGAGCAGAAGAGCATCAGGATGTGCTCAAAAGGTGGGAGGAAGTAACGTGTTATATACACCACAATCACCACACTAGCCTATGGAAGCCCATTCCCGCAAGTAAACAAAAAAAAACCCCATTGTAAGTCATGAGAGTCGAAATTATGAGACAAAAAGTCTTATGACTATATCTCATTTGTTATTGGTTGCACGAATGCGTTGCCCGAATCAATTTGAGATGATTGATGATTGACAGTATCAGTCGTCCAGTCTAAACTTCTCAATATTTTATAAACATGAGTTGTTTTATGGATCAGTTTACAGTTCTATTTTAAGTCAAACTGGCGTTCATCAGTCATCAATGGCTTCGTGGGTGTATTGTCCCCCATCCAACAGCTCTCTGCCATCTTAACATCAGTTGCTCTCTCTCCACAATGTGACCAAATATATGAGTTCAGTACATGATTCATGATACTGTCTTGGGGCCTTCTTCCCCTTTTCAGCTACGAAGAACTAGAACAGCAGCACAAGTACAGCGGCAACATGCAGTTTGAAGGATACCAGCGACCACCAAATGGTGAGTACCGCCTTTACTTACTGAGTTAAGGCCGGGGTATACTACTCCTACTCTGTAATACGTAATCCAACTACTCTACCACGGAGTCTCCTCAAGCGTGGAAGTTCTCCGTCCGCAAAGTAAACAGGTAAAGTAAACAGGACGTTCACAGTGGCTTGATGCGTTCATACAGCACATTGTAATTCCATAACAATTATAATAAAAAAATAAATGCCTTAAATGTAAATAACAAACTATTTACAAAGTCGTGCAATTTGACAGTTGTAGTCAAACCGGAAAAGTAATTCTGGAAATTACGTTGTTAGAGGACCAATCACAGCCCTCGCCGTCTCCGTTTTCCGTCGACGGAGTGACGGGACAGTTAAAAAATATGGGATGCGCCCGGAGAGTACGGAGAGTGTGAGGGCGATCCGTGTCCGCCTACAGCACTTTACGGAGACGATAAACCAGGCTTCACTCTCCTTCTCCCCACCTTCAGCCAAGACGGAGGGGTACAGTCCCACCGACAGACGCAAGGCCCTGTACCAGAGGTTCTACAGGCAGGTCCAGGATGAGAAGGAGCCTGCAGACTGTGTGGTGCTCTCCATCACCAACCAGTGCATGTGAGTTGTGGAGCCACCGAGTTCCACCACACCATTGAGGCTGTAGGCTGGCCCCTGCCTGTCGGAGCAGTTCTGTTGTACGGTCATCCAGTGTTTTATCATAGCAAGCAATGTTGGAGACTTCAACTTGCACTACTTCCAGTTTGGTTAAGCCACCCTTGGCCTTTATATGTCCAATCATAAAATAGGCATATATTGGTGAGGATGAAAACTCAGACATATAGCAAGGTAAAAGACGATAACAATATGGTTGTGAATTATGAACAGAATGTTTTCTTTATTAATGTTTATGCATTAACAGCATGTATCAACAGCAGATGGTTTCTGAATGGCCCTGGCGTCCCAGCAGGCTGATTATTATTATTGTGCACTTGTAAACTGAGTATATATAGATTCTAGATAAAGAAACGGGGGTATAATCTTTATGTTATCTTGCGTAAACAGGGCCACTGTGTGCCGGATACGTTGTCTGCTCTTTAATGCTGATTAACATGACAGTCGTGGCTCATGATGTGAGCTGAACTTTTCTAGGTGTGAGACAGGAGTTGCTTTTCATCAAACTCGAGCACCATGCCAAAGTATTCTGGGGTCCCCGTAAAATAGAAGTAGCGCCGTCGCTGAAACTCATCCCTCAATAACGCCGTGACACTTAACATGACCTCACCCTAACCCTAGATGACCAGTTAAGAATAGTAGAAGTTTAAAGCATATACAAAGCAAATTAATATGAAGTCAAACTAAAGATGGGATTCACGTCCATTTTCACCTGGTGATAAAAAGCTCAACACTTTTACGCAGACGTTTAATCCCCAGCTCAAACCGCTCCTGGCTGACTGTCCCAACACGCAGGATTCAGCGATACGTCGTCATTGCAGAGGGCCGCAGTATGGCACTGTGCGCCGCTTCATTGGGACATCCCATAATATGCCTTACATTGCCCTTTCCCAGGGGAATTCATTTCCCCCGCAGAAGCACCCAAGCAGCAAATGACAAAAGTGAACCACATAACTGAATGCTGATTGAGAACGTTTACATCCAACCATGAATTCCTACAGGGATTTAATCAGAGATTTAATGACTTTCCACAACTTCCTTGAGAAACGTGAAGTGAACAGCGTGTTAATTAAAGATCAATACAGATCAATAGTGTGCATTTGCAACATTCAATACATTCTCGTATGAGAGCTGACGTAAAGGACAATACCACACAGTATAGCACAAGCATCATAAATCATATATTTGTGAATGAAACAGATGAGAACCACAGATGTGGCTACAGAAAAATATTTAAATGTGTTGTGGGCGTAGAGTTCCATGAGCTACCTTAACATTTACCTCCAGTTATGGCCAAGCCAAATCACTGCTGCAAACGTCATCGTTCTATAATATCTGCCTATAATATGTATCTATCTAATATCTAATAATATATCTATCCAATATCTATCTATCCAGGGCTCCAGACTTTTCACTAGGAGCACTGTGGCCCCCAACTTTTAGAGGCACACACCGTAAATCCCTCCCTCCTAATATTATTATTAGTGCTGTTGTTATTAATATTATTAACATTATCTAACAGTTAAAACTAGGTGAACAAACTTTAATGGTTGTAGCAGATTTACGTCAACATCACTGCAGCGCCCCTTATGGGCCTGTAATGTGTACTACAGCGTTTCTACAGATCTATGCGGTGTCGCATCGACTCAGTCGTTACGGAGATCAGGCCCGGTTCTACGGGGGTGCATAAGCATGCATTGCACCCCCCAAAAAATAGTTTGCACTCTCAATTAAAAATATGATAAAAAATAATAAAATACTTGCTCACAAAACACTTCACAAATCAATTCCAAATTCATTGAATACCGTCGTTTGCTGTATTTATTTTGTTGAGTAAACCGATAAGAATGTTATTATTTTTATGACGGGTGCGCGTGATCTGCATCCCGGCCGTTGGCCGGCGTCCTGTGCAAAACGTGCATTTAATATATCAACATATTCTCACTCCCAACTCGTCAGATATCGACGCGAACTGCATTTTCGTCGCTATTTGACAAGTTGGGTACCATTTAGCCATTTGGGTAGAACTCTGGTTAGGGTTAGAATTTCGGGCTTTCCACGCAGCACAGCACAGCATGGGCCACCGCACAGTAAATGTTTTTGTCCCAACATTTCAGTAGAACTGCCCAGAAGTGCTTGTTTATCTACTGGTAGAAAGGCCTGTGTAAAAAGCGAAGTCTGAACTGCAGCTGGGTAGGGTATAGGACTGGTGCACCCCCTGTAATCTCAGATGCACCCCAAGGCATTCTGTTCTGGAACTGGGCCTGACGGAGATACTCCTGAACCGCATAAAACGAAACCGCATCTTTTTCATCTGTTTCGCCTCCCCCTCCACACAGTAGCCACTGCCATTCCCTGTCTTTCTCACACTCATTGGAAGGCAAAAGACTCTGGTTTCATTTAATGTGTAAAAAGAACAATGAAAACGAAAATGTACTGGTCACGCATGTGCGACCACATGTCAAATTCAGTCGCACACTCAAATTTCGCAAATGTCTCAATGTCGCAAAATGTGACCATTTGGTCGCTCTGGAGCCCTGCTATGAAAATACTGCAGATTTCTCTTTCCAGGACAATGGTGTCTCAGGACTAATGTCATGGAGACACCATTTTTCTACACATTTAAAAAACACTCATTGTAATGGTCGGATCAATGGCCATAGTTATTGATCCATGATGCTGTGTTCAAATGTAGATATATAAATATTGATCTAAATATTGCCTGCTGCTCATTCACAGCTTAACATCGACTCGTATTGATTCCAAACCTCTGGTTCCAGCGCTCCCCGCTGTCGCCTCCAATGCAAATGTCCATTTATTTTGCCCTATCAAATACGAGACGGCGGCCTCGCGACTCTGAACCCCAAATCTCAGCCAACAGGGTGGTCGCAGACTGCCGGTTCACCAGCCGTATACATGCAGAGTGAGTTAACAAAGTGTTTTTCTTCCTCCCAAAGGGATTACCCCAAATCACTAGGCGAGTGTTTGCAGGGCCGCGGGCTGTCAGTGGAAATGCTCTACCTGCAGGCGGAGTCAGGCCTGACCCGAGCCCTGCAGGACATCCGCGCGGACGGCTCCCCGTTATGTATTCTGGTGGAGCACACAAACGTAGCTCTCTCCTCCTGCACTGTAATCATATTCTCAGAGTCCCTCAAAAGTAAGTGGGCGGCCGGGCGCCCCCCCGGCCGCCCCGGGCCCGGGGCGGCCGCCCCCCGCCCGCGCCCCGCCGCGCGCGGGGGGGGGGGGGGGGCGGGGGGGGCCGGGGGCCGCGGCGCCCG
>JAOTIX010000139.1:10315543-10325733 GCA_027123715.1 Gaidropsarus macrophthalmus
CCCCACCCCCCCCCCCTGCCCAGCGTTCCCCTGACAGTCCCTTCCTCAGTTTGTATTTTCCCTCTTTTTTACACTGTTCCTGTTTGTGCTGCTGGCTCGTGTTGTGGTCGTGTTTCACATGTGGACAATAAAAGCTTTGTGGCACTGACAGGTTGGCTCGCTTGCTTTGTGAGGTCGGCCGTAGAACCACACGGTGATGCACTCATGCCTGTCACTGCACTGCAACCCACTGAATCACACCGGAAACAGAAACTGGAGGACATTTAAAAGGATCGTCCGCTGGTGGAGATAATTTGTGAATATTGCATATGTTGTCCGTACAGTCACACAGACCGCTGTCCGTTTCTATCTCTCCATCTCTCCCTCCTGTCTGGGTAAATGGTCAAAGCCTGCCCGGACAATGGAATTACATAACCAGTCCTATACTCTAATCCCTGTTGGTGTTGGTGTAGCTCTCTCTCTCTCTCTCTCTCTCTCTCTCTCTGTCTCTCTGTCTCTCGCTCTCTCTGTCTCTGTCTCTGTCTCTCTGTCTCTCCCCCCCACACACACACACCTATACACACACGCACGCACACACACACACATACCAAGCAGCAAAAGGTGTATATGTTGAAAGATTTACTCATTGAAATAATGTTTTACATGTTGTGCGTATACAATGAATGTACTATGCAAAACTTCATTCAACAAATTATTGCTGTTTGTTTGGTTTACATATTCAAAATTATACACATTTAGTAAATATATATAATTTGGTAAATATCATATTTACCGGAAAAGTCTAATTACCCTAATTTACATTAATCCAGTCCAGATTTGAGAGGTCTAGGTACAGTGGTTTTGGATTTGGACCTGGTCTAATGTGGTCTACATGCTGAAAAAAAAGAGTATAATGTGCCTTTATTGCATTTTCACAAATAGAATAAAGGTTTCACAAATCAGAGACTGTTTTATGAATCTTTTTTTATGAATCAGGGTCTGTACATTAATAAAGATAAAGATAAAGATAAAGTCAGCTTTATTATCAATTCCTTTGCATGTACAGACATACAAGGGGATCGAGAAGACGTTTCTCACTCTCCCACAATCCAGTCCAGATTTGAGAAGTCAAGTGGTTTTTGATCTGGACCTGGTCTAATGAGGCCTTGGTATAAAACCAAAAATCTTCCCTTTAGCATTTTCACAAATAAAATCAAAGTTTCACAGATACAATAGTAGGTGTCGGGCAAAGCTGATGTCTTACCTAAAATGTCTAAAAAGTGTTCACATCAAGAAGTGTCACAAAAACACTCAATCAGTGGACAAACAGTCGCACTGCACGATAAGTGAATTTCCCCTTAACTTTCCCCTTAAGTGCCGAATCGGAGGCTGGCGAATCGGACGCCAACTTCAGCGTCTTTACACTACAGCATATTAACTGTGGCAGCTGCTCTCTGGAAAAAGCGCGTCCCCGCGACAAACTTCAACAAATGTGCGCGAGCCCGACCGGCTGGTACAAACGTCTCGTTTGAGCTCCAAGTGCAGCGCGACTGTGGATACATCGAGCTATAAACGGTAAGCGGTAAACGGAATCATTTGGCCAATACCGTTTAGACATCCGTTCATTTCAACGCAGTTCATTCCGTGACACTTCATCCGAGGTATGTACATCGGCCTCTGCACGAAAAACACATTTTCCGCTCCAGTCTGTTCGGAAAACAACAGCCTTGCTTGAGCAAATGGTAGCTAAGCAGCTAGCCGATGCTAGCTCGGTTCATTAGCGCCGCATCAACGTTAGCTTCGCCTAGTAACCAGCTAGCCAGCTAGCGACAATGCTAGGTGATTAGCGTCTTCTGGCGCTGGTCGTGTACGATACACGCATGTCTGCATTGCACTAGGATTGTGGAAGTATATCGATTGGCATGGAACATAAACGATTGATATTGTGCATTATCAGCGTGAAGCTAGAGGTTTCCGTAAGGGCTGAGAGATGGCACATAGCGTACTGGCTAACGCTTTACGGCAGGACAAGGCCTTGTTTGTCTGCAACGTAAGCTAAGCTATGTCGTGATGTGCTCTGACAGACTGCTCGTTTTCTGTGCATGTTCGTGGAGTACACTGCTTGTCGTTGTTTTGGTGGTGCTGACGTTCATGATGGGCTGATGAGGACGTACAGGCCCCTAGTGGACCGCTAGTGTTTGATCAGTGTGTTTGATCACAGTGTGTTGGTGGAGCTGAATGGCCACCGTGCCTGTGTGACCTGCTGTCTCAGAGGTAAGCAGAACTGACAGCTTTATGATTCCCACTGGACATTTTGCCTACGTATCACTTGACAGTGCCCAACGTTGACAGTTTATTTGTCGTTTTAAAATATAAAGCCCTCAATAGTTTAGGGGGCGTGTTGTTGAACATGTGTAGCCTAACGTTGCATAGGTGACGCTCTCCCGGACATGTTACCCTAGTGTGTGGCCACTAGTTAAAGCAGCCTGGAGATATGGTTCCGATATGCTCTCCTTCACCTCAACCACACCATACGCGAAGCTTCACCATCTCAAACTAAACGTAACCGATCACCTCACAGTGGCACGATGAATATAAAGTCCGTCTGATATTGCTATCAGAAGGTACGCACAACAACTACCATTGTATTTCACTGTTGCAAAAATAACATGTTCTGCAATGACTTATCGTTTAGTGAAGTCAATATCAGATTTGCTTTCATGGATAGCAGACGGATGTTGTTTTTCTGAAAGGTATGACTTGAATGTCATGTTGTTACCCACTGCCACGAAGGTTGTTTAGATGTGGTGGAGGGACCGTTGACGTGCTGTGTACGCTGACAACCTAACAACCCTTGCTTAGTGGATATTACAATTTCCATGTTTTTTTTGGCCGTGTTGATCATGACCCAATGTGGATTTGAAAAAGGCCTTTGTCAGGGTTATCAAACCATTCCGATTGGTGGGCATACATCATTAAGGGCTGCGTGCTTGCATGTTTCAGCAGCCACTTTCTTTGTAATTTGCCTGTGTCCACTGGGCTGATTGGAAGGCGATACTTGGCCTGCCTGTGATTACATGGGAGTGTGGCACTCCGACATCCACCCAATCCAAACAGAAATGCTCATACCAGCATCACTGATACAGGGTGGACCGTGTGTCTGCAGCATCATGCTGCTTCTCAGCATCTCCCTGCTGCACAAACCTAACGCAAAACACAATGCATCTTAATGAAGGGACAAACGACACTTCACTGTTGGCACGAATCTACAATCTATATTTTTCCTTCTTTGTTTACTTTCTTGGGTGGCCCGTCATGCTCTTTGTGTTGTGTTTGCCGTGACGCGTGGTGGTGGATGAAGTGTGTGGGTTCCCTCCTCCATCAGTTTGCTGATGAACCACCGCCCGCTCCAGATGGTTCATTGTTCGTCTACCGCTGTGCCCCGTTTAATAATATACTCAGGGCATCCACTACTGTCACAGTGGTCAGTTGTGTGTGTGTGTCGTATTTGGGGGTGGGGTCTGGTGATAATGTGAGCAGATGTAGTCCAACGCGGGGAGAGTTTATTGCATCTGGCCATGGGGGTCCTTCCAAGAGATGCTGGATGCCCCTTCTGTCACCCTCTTTATGGCCAGACAAAACCCGACCAATAAGCACGCGGACAGAGCCGTCGTATCTGTGAACATTCCTATTAAGAATCTAAAATATCACCAGAACCAAATTGGTGGCTGTAATACCATTATCTGCTGGTTGAGTTTTGGAAGGTGCAGAAATGCATTCATTAACAACCGCCATTTATTGTGTCTGCATGGAACACATAGGTCTTCACATCACAGCCTGCCTAACATAAATGTGGCTTGGGTTATTTCTCATTACATGTATTTTAACATAACCGCATCCGATTTGAACCCACCGTTGCACGAATGCACTTGAACATTCAGCTCATTACCATGTCAATGTAAATTGGACTGTCAATGGTTCTCAACAGTGCAGCGCTCAGACCAAAGGCTGCACTCTGTGCCCATCTTGTTGTTCAGAGCAGGGCCCGGCCTGTGCTGCCTAAGCCCTAGACATGAATGGAGTTCAGAGCATCCTGCCCGCCCTGCACTTCCTGTCTGATTGACGCCTTCATCTCAAGAACAACAAAACAATTGTCCCATGTCAGTGCTCTCACAAACCCCGGCTCCACGTGCATTTCAATTCAAATGTCCACGGACAAACGTACACATGAGTAAACGAAGGCTGAGTAAAATGGAATTTAACATTTTATATATGTTTAGTCTTTCACTGATTTTTCCAGCAGCATCAGTGCTGCAACAGTAATTGCAGTTTCATTCATAGACCATGCAATCCAGTCTATGCCAGACCTCCCAGGGTTCCATGACCAACATGGTTTGCTGTTGATCTGAAACACATTTTTAGTACTCATAGCTTTGCTTCACAGCCACACTAACAGCCCTCACTCTAATGAATTGCGTCAGCAGGGATGTTTTTGTTTACAGCATCACAATACTACGGTGCGTACCCAAAGCCAGGCAATATGCCTTAATTGGAACATCCTTTGTGTGGCAGAATCCTTGAGCGCTGGCACGATCGCTACCACTCGGTGAACTATTTTTACAAAACTGTCAGAAGGATGGCAAGTGATCCGAATTGTTGCATGTTCGATATTGTCCCCAGAGAATAACTCAATGACCTCTCTCAGCCTGGGAGCTGTGGTCTGTAGATCAGTGGGTACCAATCGGTAATAATTGTTATTAACTGAAAAGCTGCTTTTGAGAGGTTTTCCCAACCAGTAAATGGAGATGCAGCTGACGTGGGCGGTACAATCTCCAGCAAGGGGTGATGCTATGAAAGGAAAAAGAAGAAAATGCGCAGCACATGATTTTCTGAGTAATAGAACAATTGTATGTCATATTTGGATTCTAGCCGATGATCAACGCAAATGATTTGTAGTTCTGTTTGTGCATTCTTCTGTAGCATTTCTGTGTTTGTGTCTCCGGGAACAAACGCTTGTTTCTGTTTGTACTCGCACGTTACGACGAGCAGACGGAGGAGCGGAGAGGAGTCAGAGGGGAGGAGAGGGGAAGGCTCTGCCGGAGAGAGAGAGGGATGGAGGGCCGTCCGCCAGGGCAGCTGGCGAGGCAGCACACCGCCAGACACACTGAAACCTGAGACCCGCTCCGAGGGAGACAGAATGTGTTGGCTGGGGGCGCAGAAGGGGGGGAATTAAAACTAAAAAAGAGGGTGTATGTGTGAGAGGACAGACGTGTGACGGGGGGGGGAGGGGGTTGGGGGAGACAGGGCGGTGTGTGGGGAGAGCAGGGCGCTGCAGGTGGAGCTGGGGAACGCTCTGAGAGCCAGAGGGAAGGGAGCGCTGTTCTGTACCGGCTCCATATGATCGGATGAGACCGCGCTGCCCAGTCCTTCCAGTGGAGTCCTTCACTGTGGTCTCATTAGCAGAGGGTTCGGGTGATACGGGAGTCACTGGGGGCGACGTCGTCTCGTGTTCCCTCCTCTGCAGGGAGTTCCCCTGCTGGGGAGGAGGAGGAGGAGGGCCGGCTCCTCCCCTCTCCGTCAGCCTCCTCTGGGGAGGGCAGCGCTGCCGTTTTTTGTTTAGTTCCTCCAGCCGCCGGAGAGAGGCGACACGCGGTCTGCTTCTGAGAGGCTCGTCTCGCGTTCTTTGCCACATTGGACAACCGGCTCCTTCCTGGTTCTTTGAGGACGCCCCTAGAGGACACGGCGTCTGTGTCACGCAGAGTTCAGCCGGAGCGCCGCGCAGACCCTCTCAGCCGGAGCCGGTGGGGCGTGATGCCCCGGCGGTGTCCGGACGAGGTGGCCTCGTGTTCCGCGCCTGCTCCTCCGGTCACCGTGCGGGAGTTGCCAGAACGCCAGGATGCATCAGGGTTTCATCTCGCCAGCGCACGCCCTGCCGGCACCGGGGACCGGGCTGGCGTAGCTGGCGGTTCAGCGTCCCTCGTGTTTAAAGTCTGACAGGCCGCTCAGGATCTCGCTGGCTGGCGATTATCCCGGCTGGGCGGGTTCGCCGGTATCTCTCGGAGCAGGAGGAACCGGAACGTCTACTACCGTTCCTCTTGGATTATCTCCAAGCCACGCGCGTGCCGTTTTTCTAACGTCGCCATGAGTCCAACGCCCAGACAGACCTTCTGATCTGAGCCTGGATGGCGGGCTGATGTGCTCCCTCTGCTCTGTGGGTCCTGCTGTGTTTCATGTTTGTTTTGAGCAGCGTTGTGCGTCTGCACGCGGGAGATGTTGACGCTGTTCCTCTGTGTTTTCAGGTGGTGTGAAAGCTACGCAGCCTCCTAGCCTTGTGCTGCGTGCCCATCCCTCCTCCTTCAACCTGTGCTCCCGTGTCGCCGCTACAAAGGGGCCCAGGACAAAAGGTGAACGGGCACGTCCACGATATTCCCCCCCCCCACCCTGGGCTTAACCATGTGATTGTAGACACACCTATCAGACAGACGGAGGCCTGCTCTCTGAGGGGTTGCAGTGTTGATATGGGTGCCTGCCTCTGTTTGGAACATGCATGCTACTGCTTCAGTATCATTGTACAGAAGTGTGTGTGCATTTGTTTGCTGCTAGACAAGTGTGTTAAGGGAACTTTTCCCCAGGTCACAGCTGCCCCCTTGTGTCCCGGTGTGATGATGATGATGAGGTCCTGTTTAATTCATTCTAATTGACCCGTGCCTGTTGATCTCTTATGTAAACATTATGATGTCATATCTGCATCACTCTCGGACGGGTCTGTTTACCGGCCTGCTTTGGCTGGCAGTCAGCAAGGCGTTGAGTCTGGATGTTCCGCTCTGTGGCTGCATCCTGGAAACGATGCAAAACACTCTGATGAGGTTCACACTCAGAGACAGCTGACCCACGGCCCTTTGTTTGTATTGATTTGTTGTTGTTTGCCATTCATAAACTTTTCTTTCTTTTTTGCAGAGGTCCTCACATTTCAAGAGGAGAAGAAAGCCCTACTGAGGAGTCTTATGGACGAAGGTGTGTTTGCCGCTCTTTCTGTTCTGTCAGCCGTTCATCTCCATCTTCATGGTCCTCTGTGTGTTCCTCCGGCTGTCTGCTGTAGTTTAGTTTATTGGTTTTTGTGAACAGGGACCATGTGTAGAACAGGTTCTATACCAGGGTTAGCTAAACAGCTCATTTGCACCTGTGGTCCCTGGGCAGGAAGTTCCATAAAAACATACTAGATATTACACAAAATTAGACATATTACAGACGGATCAAAAACAGATTACAACAGCATCAACATTACAGTAAAAAACATACAATGTAGTTTACGTTGTGACGAAAACCCGCTTTGTACTGCGTTCTGATCGCTGTACATGCTTGGTGCTCGGACTGGGACTGTCCATCGAGCCAGGTTATGGGCTGGGCTGGGCTGGGCCCGGAGGCAGGCCCACTGGGAATACTACCAGTTTCAGCCCAGACTGTCTCAGCTCAGAAAGGAGTGAAGCTAAATGGTAGATGGCATAAAGCTATGAACCTGAGTGAGAGAAGGGTGCCACTGTTTGTTTACTCAGTCTCAAAGGATTAGCGTCTTAATACATGGCTGTGTGCAAGGATAAAACCATGATTAGTACTAAATACAATAACTATATGGATAGATGACAGATGAGCTTTAAGATGGTTTGTTTTTATCTCGATACCGTCGCAGAACTGTTATTTGAATGATAGTGTTCGTGACCGTGACGCATTTAGCGTAGGAAGTGTGAAATGTTATTCCCGCCCATAAGGACCACATAACCTTTTATTGAGTCACACGCACACACACACACCATACAGTTAACATCATCAGGGCTGACGGGGGGCTGAGGGCCTCAAAAGCGCCTTTAGAGCTCCGCCCGGGGCCCCGTCTGTCTGCCTGTCTGCTGGCTCTGCTTATCTGCAGAGACCCCTCTTATCTGCTGGTGGGCTGGCTGTGAGGGATGCTATGTTTATCCCGCTGTGAGATCACTGGAGCGGCGCAGGTCTCGTCTTGTTTCAGTCCTGTGTGTCTGCCCAACAAGTGGCTGTAAGTCGTCTACCCAACAATTAATGTATGCTCGCACATTTCCCGCTTCTTTCTCTGTTCGCAAAGAGGCAGAACAATCCTGTTTGGTGCATTCTCTCCGACACGAGGTTCTGCTAAAGCCTTTTGGTCATACTCCCCCTCCCTCTCTGGTTGCTCCGCGCCCCTTTGCAGGCAGAGCTGAGAGTGGTTGGTGATGATGTGCTGGTACCTGTAGGCCTCTCTCACAGGCTGGTTTGCTCTCTCACTCCTAGGATCCCCATCTCTCACCGTTGTTTGATTTGGTTCTTACACCTTACAACGCTCACTCTTATTTTCCCCTTATCCATACATACCCACATTACTGATCATACCCATTTGTCATATTTCATGCTTTTGGTTGTTAAAGTTGCAGTTCATGTTCATTTTAAAGCAACATTGTTGATTGGTATTGAGTGAGACTTGTCTTCCCTTCCTTGTCGCTAATGTTGTTTGTGTGAGTGGGGGCCCGTCTGGGAGATATTTCAGGTTGTTTGGGGGACGGTGACCTTTGTGTCAGTGGGTCCCAGCAGGCAGTACCTGGGGGTAGTTAGTTTGACTAATCCAGCAGGTTTACAGATTGGTGATTGCTTTGTTTTGTTGCTTTGTAGCATAACAATTTAAACCTAGAGCCGCTTTTGCGCTGGTCGATGGGTCAGAATGTAATTTATGTATTTGGAAGTTAACATTGCTCTCTTAACAACATCCACAGTGTCATGGCAGCACAGTGTGACTTTCATGTGTGCAGTGAACCCTTGTTGCTAAATACTTGCTACCGCCAGTGCTGCTTTGCATGGTTCTGTACTCCGGTTGGTAGATTGGCAGTCCGCACACCAGTGCTCTCCAGGGTCTGCTGTAGGTAAGGTTGGAGTGTTTTAATGAGAGAGAGGAAGACTGGGATTAAATGCCCAACCATAGTCTCTTCCCATCTCTGATTGCCCTCCCCCTACGTTTGCATTTCCCACACCTCTGATTGGTTTGGAGGATGTAATCTTTCCTGTCAATCAGGGGGGTGGTGCCCCGTCAGGTCAGAAATGCCACATAATTACAGTGAGTCTTAATGAAGCTAGCTGCTGACAGATGACCTTGGCCCTGATGCTAGCATCCTAATGCGAGGCCTATTCATAGCCGGCCGGGCCTCCTCTCTCTCACAGCTGTTGTGTTTACAGTCAGCATGATGGCGGTCAAAGCGTGTGCGCGTGCGTCGTAACAGATGTGCTCACTCACGCGCTACCTTTCCAAAGCTGTCGCTGTGCGCACAGCTTATACATGCAGCTTTTCCGCTAAATCATGTCACAGATAACGACACCACATCTGCTCTGAGCATCTCCCGGTGGAAACTACAACATTCTGGCAGCTCCTCCTCCGGCCACATCCAAAACCGGAAATGGAGTTTCCAAATCCTCCAAACTGAAGTACACTGTGGCAGCGGCGTCACCATGCCCTCGCTCTCAGGCTGTGTGGGCCGTACTCTGAAGGAGGCTGACCCAAGCCTTCCTTTTTCCTATTGGCCGACACACTCGCCTGTGTCGATGTGGTGTTTCTGCATTCATGTCGGGGTAATGCCCCGCCCCCCGCCGGTACCTGGGTGTAGCTGAGAGCCAGAGACGCTGGTGTGCAGCTCTGTGCACGTCAGTCTGTGCAGTCTGTGTCCGTGTACTGCGTTCTGCACACCCCCTTCTCCCGTACGTCTACCTCTCGTTTGTCCCTCGCCCACACGTCTCCCCCCTCCCTCCTCTCCCCCGTCCCTCCCCCTCTCCCTGGCTGTGTTCTGGGTCGTGCTGTGAAGTTTCGTGTCGGTCTCAGGAAGGCTATAATAAGGAGCAGCTATGCCAGGCAGGCCAGCAGGTGGAACAATCACAAGCTAAAAGCACACGCACGCACACGCACACACACTTCAAACTTAAATGATTATCCATGTAAGATCCCATCATTAGTTAAGTGTAGGAGTTCTCACCGCTGCACCAGATCAAATCAGAGTATCATTTCTGTTACCTCATAATAACCCCTTTTGAGTGGCCCAAGAACTCCAGATTGCAAACATTCAGGGTGGACACCTGATCCTCCTTACTGTCCGTTCACACCAAGAGCGTCTTTGCGTTTTGAGCGTCATCCCTCCATTCACTTTGTATTACACATGGGCGTTTTAGCG
>JAOTIX010000139.1:10412686-10429488 GCA_027123715.1 Gaidropsarus macrophthalmus
CACACACACACACACACACACACACACACACACACACACACACACACACACACACACACACACACACACTATGGTTTGGATTGGTCAAGGTGATTCAGGCACACACACACAGACACACACACACACACGCACACACAGAATGCAGGCCTGTGTGGTCACAACATTCTGACTATTTGCTTTGAGTTGCTCAGCCAACACTAGACTGGGGACGCGTTGGGGGAGACGCAGAGCATGCGCTACAGTTTGACTATGAGGCTGGTTAGGACACATTCTAACACACGGCTCTCTGAGGTTCATTGGATTGGAATACCGACTACAACAAAGCACTATATAAATTAAATACATTATCATGGTGTTATATCTGAGTAGTAGTCATTGCAGTAGTAGTATTACCTGTAATTGTAGCTGCTGTATTCAAAGTCAATGAGCATCAACTTCTGCGCAGGAGACGCATTCAGCAGTAGAATATTACCTGAAGGCACAAGAGGATTACAGATTAAACATTAACGAGATTGATAAACAATAAGAGTAAATAATGGTCATTAATGTTTGACATTGCCAAACATTACTCATTTACTATAATACATAAAATAGTGAAGCAAGCAGTGAAAGTCAACCAACGCAGGTTCTGTTTGTGTTCTATATACTGGTGACACTGGTGACGCTGGTAACCAGTGTCACCAGTATGATAATCCCCCTCGCTGGTCAACAACACTGGGACTCTTACCTTCTTGGCAGTCGTTGTGACAGAACACGACGGGGGAGTTGGTGGATTCAAGAAGTGTTCTGCACGCACACGCACACACACACACACACACACACACACACACACACACACACACACACACACACACACACAAGGTGAAAAGGTCAGGTCAAATAACTAGGACAAGAGACACCTTGGTGGCAGCGTAGCTCTTGTGCAAACAAACTGAAAAACCCAACCTGAAGGCAGAATGTGCAGCCTTTACGCAGCCTAAGGAACCGCGCTAGTTTAGTTCTGTTTGAACAGCGTCCAGAAAACTGGTTTATGGAGCATGAGAGCCTTTGTCACCGCCAACCGCCTCAACCACATTTACAAGTGTGGAAATTAGCGATGGTTACAACATCTCCAGCATCAGGTGGAGACCTCAGAGTGGAGGTGTAATCATATCATTGAGGAGATAACCAACAAGGCTTTCAATTCATTACCTCACCGCATTTGATAGCGGTTGCTCTTCATTTTGGCCAAATCACCACGTCTGGGGACGTGTGTGCAAAAGTAACTCCCTCTTATGACCACTGACTATTCAGCCTGATTCAACTGTGTGCTCACCCTCTTTACTCATACTCTATACTCAGTACATACTGTACCGTGTTTACTTACAGTACATCCTGTACTGCAAGAATAGGGTTCTGGCGGATTATACGTACACTATACCATTTTCAGAAAACACAGATGTTTTAATAACAAAGAGGTGCAGAGCGCACCAAACCATGCTATCACCAAACTGTGCTATTATAGCACTATCGCGGCCAGAGTAAACAAGACAAGCAGTCGCAGTCCAAGAATCAGGACAGTAGCAGACCCAGGGAGAGGGACTGAATGGAAAGCTTTCCTCAGTCTTATCTTATCTTGTCGAAGGACTTCTTTCTGGTCAGTTGGTAAACTGGCGTGTCTGACTCATTCTGGGATGCTCTTCAAGTCGATAAGACAGAGTAAGTTGAGGCAAGGCGGTGTGTTAATGAGGTCACGGAGTCGTTCATTACCAGAGGAATTACGTACTTTCTAAGTCCACTCTGTTTATATTGTTCTTCAGGTATTGGGTTGGACAGGTCATGAACATGATAGTATTTTTCCAAGAAAACCACATTCACCATAACAGCTGCTCCTGCTTGTTTATATCATTGGTACGTACGCATTTATGGAAGCAAGTGGAGTGATTAAATAGAGAAAGATGTGTGTGTGCGTGTGTGCGTATCCATCTGTGTGTGTGTGTGTGTGTGTCGTACTTAAGGACTTCCATCTCGTGAGGCAGGTTGTAGCTGGCCAGACGGTTGAAGAGACAGAGGTGGGACTCTCTGGTGACTGCCATCCTCATGATCTGGTTCAGGTACCTGGAGGGCCAGCATTGAGTGCATCAGTGACGTACGTTACACACACACACTTCGTCCTGAGGAGCCGTAGAGGAGGGACTGTCGCTGCTTACTTTTCCATGGTCCCAAACAGGTACTTGGGCTCCTTGTTGAAGGGCATGCTCATGGAATGGAAGGCAGCCATCTTCTGGGCCACCTCCGCCGAGATGCTGGGCACTCGCAGCTCGCAGGTCTCCAGTCGACGGCTCTGTTTGTTTGGGGAGAGATTTCGATAAAGTTGAATTGAACACAAATAAAAGCAATATCCGTTGGAGAGCCGAAGACCTGTCCGTTATAAAAACGTGTATGTCCTATAAAACTCTAGCGCTGGCCTTCAATAGAAGTCCAAATATTTAATCTAGGTGGACAGGCTGTTAAAAACAAATAAATAAATGTTAGGTTGACACACCGTATTGAGGTCACATCAGACCAATACTGGAGGCTAACGGGACAGTAGTGCTCAACACACACAGGTTATACTTCGTTGGTATTACGTCATACGCTATGGGGGACATTAATACGCCATGAGTGAACATAATAGATTTGATTCTGATTAGCAAACCAAACTTTTAGTTTTATGGCTTTATTCAAATCCATTGAACACCGCTCACTGCTGCGTTGTTTAACTGTACCGGAACTCG
The DNA here is from genome assembly GCA_027123715.1 of Gaidropsarus macrophthalmus. Classification (NCBI taxonomy): domain Eukaryota; kingdom Metazoa; phylum Chordata; class Actinopteri; order Gadiformes; family Gaidropsaridae; genus Gaidropsarus; species Gaidropsarus macrophthalmus. The sequence goes on from JAOTIX010000139.1 coordinate 10,415,443, forward strand.
TGACACACGGCCATAAAAACACACACGCACACACACACACACACACATGTTCAAACAGACACGCGGAGCCTGAAGTCTGTCACGCCAGTAAAGCGTCGCTGCATGTTAACCCACCGGGACGTACTGCTCCAGGCGGCCCTGAGGGAAGATTCCATAGAGTTTGGGGCCCAACTCTCTCTCTGCCAGGATGGCAAACATGACGCTCTCCAGCACCATGGCCTCGGCCCCCTGGAGACACACACACACACACATGCACACAGTCTGTCAAAGGGCTGATTGTCTTGGCGATAAGCACATCACTGTTCATCGTCTGTCTCTCTGGTGCTTGTTTTTCGTCATAGGCACACCTACGTTTTTTTTCTCATTTATCCCCCCCAAAAAAATGCCACCGTTCGGGCTGAGGTGTTACATCACAGGCCCTACCTGCGCCCGATGCCCCGGGCTGTTTATCTGTACTGCAGAGACCTCGTTTGCGGAACCAGTATCTTGGCGCTGAGCCAGAGAATGCGCTACACGCTGGCTGCGCTCCAGGAAGCTAGCTCTGGCGGGGGGGGGGGGGAACAATGGTTTAGCGGGCCGCTAGCTTTCTACACGCGGTAAGAAAACCCTGCCTGTCAATTTGAGCTCGGTCTTTCAGACACATTCAAACAAGACAAACACCGACATAGTGGGAAATAACATCACTTATCACGGAGGGCTTCGTGTAAATCTGCCCCCCGTGCCTCTGACATGCGCATACGTCTGAGGGTTCAGTGTGCGGAGAAACAGATGTGAGAATCCTTCTTCAGGACAAAGACAAAGGGCTGTAGAGAAGCATCGTATGGGTGTATGCATTTCTTATGTAATAATAATAATATAAACATATGTTTTGCTTACAGTATGTATATATAATATTAATTGCCATATAATACAATGATTGTATTGATATTCATAGGTTACAATTCTTTTTTAAAGATACCGTCTATAGCCTCTATCTGTTCTAAAGCGCTTTGATGGTGATATGAGACCTTGCTCAGCCAATCATAAGAATGCACATGTGATGACACGTGGGCATGACTCTTGCACCCAGTTATTAGTCACCATTTAAACGTTAATCATCTACCAATCAATTCTCTGGACAACATCTGCCCTTGCCGTCTGTCGGAGTCGGAGTGACCCTGACTGCTATTAGCAATTTAACACACATTTTGAACGACAAAGGTGGGCGACGTGGACAAAGAAGAGAAAAAAAGTGTTCAGCTTGTTTGCAGTAAGCCCTACAGAGAAAAATCAATACTGGGACACTTGGTTGTTAAAGGTTACGATGCAAAAGCAGAACCCACACTGTGGGATGAGCTCAGCGCTCACATGATGTTGTGACACTGACAACAATAGCCGTGGGTCAGGGATTATCCTGAGGGAGCGGAAACGACCCTGGCTCTTCTCTCTGGCACACAATAGCTTTCTGAAGGTATTAAAAAACGAGAGGCTGTGCAGGCAAAGTTAACTTCATCTTTACAGAAGCTTTGTGCTTCAGTACTTTTTTCCAAATTCAAATAAAACCAAACGTTTTTTTATTTTTGAGTTGTGGACATCATTGGAAATCATCATTGGAAATCTGGAAATCATTCCAGAAAATTCTCTGCCTGTACGGCTGCTTCTTTTGAGTTCACACAACCACGCCAGGATACTTAAGGCCTTGGAAATGTGAGCCACATGGGCTCCAGTAGCACCGGAGAGAAGGGAAACGTTGGGAGACTGCAGGGGCCTTGAAACATGAGACCGCTCACAGTGGGACCGCGCGTTACTTACTTGGAGGCTTTCTTTGTTCGACCGTTGGGAATCACCTTTATTACAGGACATCTAGGAACAAAGAAGAAGGGGAAAACTGTCGATGAGTCAACAGATCTCATGACAATGCGTTACAGAAGCTACCAACACATCCTGCTGTGTAACTGAATGTGAGGACCAGACATATCAACGACACACTTTGTTTGACCAGCACCACTGTTGCAATGCAACAGTTAACACCAAGGTGCCATGGAGCCAGAGAGCTACTGAGATACAGATAGAGGGACACATTCCACAAACAGCTTATTAATACTCTTATTATACAGTACATAGCGCAGGACATTCCACGGACTGACAAACTTCCATTTGAATAACATTTATATTTATTTATTTATATTTACATTTACTGTTTTACAAATCTAATATTAGCCAGGCTTTTTTGTCACAATGTTTGTCACAATGTCAGTTGACGTTACCTTTATTGCATTAGCCTTTTTATTTTTTTTGTTCCTCCATTTTGAGGTTCAAATCTCTTTGTTGTTTTGGGAGCACACACACTTCTTTCATTAAGACCCGAACCTCGAAGGCTTTCTTTATGGCTTAATCTCAACAGCGGCAGAGTTCACTCAGGCTGCTCTAGACAACGAGAGACGGCCGCTGTTACCTTCGGTGAAGGAAAGGTGCACCTCAGACCCCTAGCCATAACATCTAACTGCTCCGGTGTCCATTAGCAATTAGGTGGATGTAGGGACATAACAGGAGAGCCTGGCTGTTTGCATTACGAGCAAAACAAGGTGCACTTTAAAAACATACAACGTAACCAGTAAATATTTACCAAACCTCCCCTCTAGAGGAGCTTCCACGTTGTTTATTTACCACTTCTGGACAGAGCATGCAGACTGTAGCAATAGAACAAACAAGCACTCTCTATCTCTCCTTCAACGTCTCATCATGTGAACGTCAGCTGATCGGTGCTTGCTATGGATACTCTATAGAATGTGCAGTTTTGCACAGGTTTGGGGGAAAAGGTCTCAAGTCCCCCATGGGTCGCTCAATAGTCTCACTAGCTGGCCTGAAATCGATCTGGTCAGACAGACACTGTGGTATGTGAACGCTTAAGCAGGCGGTGTTAGCATGAGCTCATCACAAGCTGTCCTTGTGTGACCTCTGGCCCTATCGGACCAGAGGCCTGGACCCAGGCGCCACGTCCTCTCCTACAGAGAGATAAGCGGTGTGTCACCATTCTGCGTGATAAGCGGAGTCACTTCAAAAGGGAAATGATAAAGTATACGGCAAAAGGCACAACATACGGAAATGTCCATTCCACTCGCAGAAGAGAAACGGGAAGATCCACACCCTCTAAACCAGCCTGCCGGATGTCCTAAAGGCCAATTCTATTAGTGGATGTTTTTTTTGTTTTTTTTGGTTGTTTTGTACCCGAGACGGACCGGGCGGGCGGTTCAGTGTGTTCAGTGTTTCACCGCTCAATGTGTTTGTGTTCCCAGCAGCAGGGCCGGGACTGTGGTTCAGGTGTGATGTTATGCTACCCCCTGTTATAAAAGGCTGAGATTTCATGAATCTCATACTGTACCGTATTGGATTGGTGGGTTCACCTGGGAACAAGAGTGCTCAAGGCACGCTCCTTTGGGAAGCCTACGGCAAAGAACACATGCATGTACAGCCATGGGGGTACATCACTGCACACAACAGTGGCCAACATGCGTGCACACCTGCGTGTGTACGCAGACACACACACTTACACGCAGGCACCCTCACTCTCGCACACGCACAAATACACACACGCACTAGAACTTCTGGTGATGTCATTTCAACATCACACAGGATTTATGCAATTGGATTTGTTTATTTGGATTTCTCTTAAACAAAAAAAAACCAAATACCTTTACCCCCGTTCAGTTCATTTTACAATCCTATGAAGTATTTTGGGTTATTCAAACATCTCGACTTGGTACGGATGACAGTCAAATGATTGATATTTAATATATTATTATTTGTTCGCAAGGGAATCTACCTTGTAAAAAGTCAAGATTGCTAAAATCCCCCTGTCGTTGAAATACAGACACGTCAACAATTTCAAACGAAAAAACACACTAAACATTTTAATGGTGTGAAGTGCATGAGAAACGGCCAAATAACATTTAACGCTCACACGTGACCTGACGCTTTCTCTCAACACACCTGCAAAATGGCCCCATAGAGGCGCAGCAAGACGCTCCTCGGTTCATCCCCGACATCGTCCACACTGTCGGGGAGCGCACAGTGGAACAGCTTGTTGCTCAGACCCCCCCTGGTGGACACAGGAGGAGGAGGTGGTGGTCAGAGACGAGGAGAATGGAGATTCCTCAAACAAATGAATCGTCGCTTCCACGGTCTAATACGATTTTTATGTCATGTAAAAACCTGAACGGCCTCACCGGGGTTTGAGAGGTGGTTTAACGGGACTGCGCATAGGATATTCTTTTCCAAAAGTGTCTCAGGGAATAAGTGTAGGCTTAGGCCCGCTAACCCCAGGATAAGCTCATTTGAAGGCCTATGACGTAAATAAATATATAAATATATAGAAACACATCTGAATAGCCTTAGCTGAGATAAGTAAAGTGTGAAATGGGCCTAATGTCCAATTATATCCAAAGCCTAAGAATTCTGCGTTCATATTTACTGAAGAAAAAGATGTGAACTTCCGTACTTGTTTAACGGTCAATGGAAAATATTGCAATCCAATGACCCGACGATGCAAATAAACAGGCGCATACCTTATGATGGTGATTTGAAAGTCGTCCTCGGACACCGTCTTCCAGGCTCCGTGGAGGAACTCTCTGCACCAGAGGTACGCCCTGCGTTGTGTGTCGGGGTCCGGTTGCTCCGGCCGGGCGGTGATCACCTCCTTACACAGCTCCTCGGACTCGGCCTGGACGTGCAGAGCGCTCTCGGTGACCAGGAGGCCCAGGGACATTGATGGAGAGGACGACACCCCGTTAATGAATTTTGTCTTCATGTTGAAACGAAATAGTTTGAAATTCCCCTGAATGAATTAAATAAATGGGCTGCTATGGATGTAGGCGACGCCTTTTTATTTTTGCTAAACGAGCAGCGGATCACAAAGGGTTGAACACAGCGACGTGTTTATTTTATTTTAACTTGCGGTGTTAAGTCTTGATGAAGTAGTCAGGTTTCGGAGAGAACAATACCAGCGAAGCTTCTGGTCAGAGTGACTAGAGATGCGGCGCAGACGTCCTCTTTCCGAGCAGAGGTTTGTGTTCGTCGTCACCGCGGCCGCGCCCTTTCCATTCTCTCATTGGTCGGCAGAAGGCGCAGCCCACCGTGATCTAGACCAATGAGCAAGAGCCGAGGCGAAACAAGGTCACTCCCATAGACAAGCTTTAATAACGTAGACTTGGCTCTTCGATTGATTGCAGGGCTCATCATGTATAGCTATATGCACCGGGCAAAAGGTGTTTCATTCATTGTTACACAGACCTTTTCAAAAAGTAAAATAATAATAATAATAATATTCAGTTATGAAGAAACCGACATTAAGCTTTGCACTCCCCGTAGTTCTTCGTACAATTAGGCCATCACAAGATTACATGTTCTTCAACCAGTACCATTGGCAATGGTTAACGGTTCTCTACTATAGAACACATCTAACGGCTCACACCTCTCACGCCCCCTGCTGGTACGAACACTCATGCGCTCGAATACAAATATTTTCGGTTGATTAATACAATCAGCATTAATATACTTTAGCTTTCATAAAGTCATTTCTAAATTATGTTTTCTTCTTTTAAACATTTATTATCTGAACCAATTTGAAGACGACACCACAATTACGCTGCACAAGTAGCAATAGCCTGGTGGAATGAGATTTTTTCAAAGAGACCTTAAACACGGATAAAAACGAAATACAATACACTACTAAACCCAAGGAAAAAATGAAAAGCACAATATTACCTATTTAAAACACCTGACATTAATATTCATAGGAACTGTGAATATTAACTGCCGGACCATTTAAATAAAAGGTAAAACCAACTAGTACTTAACACCGCCCAGAAATGGTACAACAGAAAACAAATCAAGCAAGTCGGCGCACATTGATGACGCAACCTCTGAGGATAAACATCAACAGAGCCCAGCTGTTAGCCTAGCATGTGTACGGATACATTTTTTTAGACTTCGAATTAACCTACAATATTTTAATAGGCCATCACACATTTTTTAATCTGTCTGCTCACGCTTCGCATTTATTTAAATCATGTAATTCGAATCAAATTAACATTTTGTTGGCTGGTTTGAACTAACTCTTACTCTTAACTCTTAGTCCATCGAAAGATAATGCTATTCAAGTCCTTCTATTTTAGGCTCACAGCACATTTAATGACAAGGTTATACATGTCACTAAACGATATTAACATTTAAACAACTAACGATTTAAACAACTATTGTGGTGGTTATTATAGTGCTTGGGTTTTCTTTCTTGTTGGGCGTGCTGTCAAATGTGAGCGACGTTATGATGATGCCATGAATGTATTTTATTTCCACACTTTTTTTTGACACATTTATGGCCCAGCAATACCATTAGACTTCAAGGTGCAGCATTTGACATCCAATGATGGCCACCAATATTAAGTCAACTCTCAGCATGTCCCCACGGAAGAGGTCCCTGGTCTCTCTGAACAGCAGGAGGAAAACCGTGGAGGACTTCTTCCCTTTCAACCTCTTGCCTGTGGAGTGCCAGCTGCACGTCCTGTCCTTCCTCAACGAGGTGGACAAATGCAGCTGTGCGCTCGTCTGCTCCAGTTGGAGTTGTCTAGTGCGTTCGTGGAAGCTGTGGAGGGTGGCCGACTACCGCCGTGGCATCATGCACCTGGGCCAGGAGGGGCTGCTCGTTTCCAACAGAGAGTTTGAGCGGTGGAAAGCCTGGGTTCACCACTACACTCACCACCTCATCTCCCGCCACGCCAGCCTGTTGACCCTGAAGGCCAGCTTTGACCTTGGGGACAAGTGCAACAAGTGGGGCGAGCTGTTGAGTCACCTGCTGGATAGTGTCCACTGCATAGACCTGGGCCACCTGGACCTCAACTGGACCTTCACACTTTTTGAACCACTGGACCTCAGGATCCACTCCAGTTCGAGCTCCCAGCAGGAGAGCAGCTCCCACCAGGAAAACACTTGCAAGATAGACCAGGTAAGATGTGTGAACGCATGAATAGTCAATATTAGTCAATATTGCATCAACACCGGACCTGATGGTAAAATAGGGACCCTTTAACAAAGCACTTATTCATCTACAAATGCATATTAAGGTTTTAAAATAAATTAACTCAAGGCTTTCAAGTGAATGTTTTAATATTGAGTTTATAATAACCTAAAGTTTTATAAATTACCTACAAAGTGTTACCAATTGTTGAATTGGTCTAATGGTGTTTGGTGTTTGGTCGCAAGACACAATGGAGGTGCACAACATCCTTTCGACCATGAGGCACTCTGTTCTCATGCGGTTTCTTGCCCCCAGGTGAACAGTTTCCAGGAGCTCCTGGCCAAGCTCACCCTCAGCTGCCCGCGCATCTCCAGGATGAAAATGCACTTCGACTGGTCCGACCTCTCAGTCTCGCTGCTCACCCAGTTCCAGCAGCTGCGGGTCCTGGAACTCAAGTACTTCTGGGTCTTCAAAGGGGTCACGCCGTCCACGCTGCAGACGCTGACCACCTCCCTGCCCAACCTGAGGTCTCTGACCCTACACATCCTGGTGCCCCTGAGGAACCTCGGTGTCTCGTACACGCTGGAGTCCACGTGCCTGGAGTTCCTGGACGTGTCTCCAAGCCGAGGCCTGGTGTTCTCGCGCCTGAAGCTCCCGGCGCTGCGGGAGTTCCGGGCCAGGAAGATTGTTCGCGGCATCACGCTGGACCGCAGGACCAGGCTGAGGATCCAGAGCCGCTGGCCGTGTCTCTATCAGGTCTTGCGAGACGGGGCGCCCAAACTCCAGGCGCTCAACAATGAGAAACTTGTTCCCACTTGGCGTGAAGACAGCTACAGTGAGCTTTCTGCCATTCTGCAGCAGTCTTGCTACTGTGTCCAGCATCTGGACAGCTGGCTCTGGTGATGCTGTGTGACCTTTGACACTAATCGAAACCAGGGCTGAGACATTCCTCGCAGACTTGCAATGTGTCAGACGTTGGTGCAAACAAGGAGATGAATGTGCAATAAGAAGACTTGGGCGTTTGTTTTAAATGTACTTGAATGATTGCCTTTAGACAATTGATTTCATAGGGAATCAATAAAGCAGGCTCTTCTGTAGGGGTGTAGAGTGCAGGGCACTGTTCACATTATCAAGATCATTGCAGTAGCACCAGAAAAGCCACTCAAGAGAATTATTTTGGCGAGGTAAACATCATTATTAACAAACGTGGAAAGAGCTTATATCAACTTAAACAATCTTGAACTGGAAAGAAAGCAGAACCATGAAACAGTCCATTCCTCAGAGCTAATCTGTTGTTGTTTTTATCACTGTTGCTGCACAGAAACCAAGCACACGCTACTGTTTACTTCCAACAGGACATGAGACTCGGGACTGACCCGTCCTTGTGTTTGTTTCATCATCATCGAGTATCTTTCCTATGATGCCGTTATTTTATCATATACAATGTAAACATTGTACAATGTTTTTTGTCTGAGGGAATTGAATGACTTCTTATGCGTGAACATTTCACATATTCCTGTGTCTGACTACATTTCAGTTTTTAAAATGTCTAATTTTACCTCAATTTAGCTAATCCAATGATTGGCGAACTGATTGAAACAATCGATTAAAAGCAAATCAAATGGCCATTAAGTAAATCACATCAACAGCAGCCTGACATTATGGGATTCTGCCATAGCTGAACAATCAACTTCATTCCGTTTCCCAGGCTCAGCTCCCAGTCTTTTTGCAGCCTTAACGACCAAAATCGTACTTTGTGATGTTCATCTTAGCCTTCCGTATCTTAATCCTGATTTGTTTTGGTTCCTTTGCGCTATGCATAGCATCTTGCTGTTTTACTTTCGACCAACAGAGGTCACTGTTGCAAACGAGTTCACCAACGTTTATTCCTGTTTTGCGCTCTAGTATCCGTGATTTTGTCGGACCAAGGAATTATGACAATGATTTTGCCTCAATGACCCTTTACTTTATGTGGTAACAGTTCTAACATTTGTGTGACGGTATTTATGCTACTTTAAATCTAGAAACTCATTATGACAATTTGTGTTTCATAAATAAAAAAAAAGCATTGAAATTCACTAAAACATTGTGTGTGTGTGTGTGTTTGTTTGTGTATTACACTGCAAGACGTTGCACAAAATCTGTTGAAGTAACAGAGTGACGTCCAAACTCTTCCCTCATTCCATTAATTTCCTGTCAAACTACCGTGTGTTATGTGTGTTATGCTAAAACAGTATTGGGGCAGAACATAGCAATAAACCCCAGCACCTGGACCCAGAATCTCACCCCCAACCTGTTATCATGACTGCACGTCTCCTCGGACACTCACGTGGAATCGCCCCACACCTCCCCATGCTTATCTTTACACAACGTCAGACACATTTGGCCGTAGCGCTCAGGGTTCTAATTGGGGGAGAGTGTAATGTGTGCTCCGGTGAACAAGGACAGATGTGTCGGTAATGACTCTGGGGCGGTGTTGGTAAGAGAAGTTGCGTAAGATTGATCCAACCTCTGAATGAGTTGCAGGACTAAACTAACCAGCACCAGATGTGGGAGCAGTGGACATGACGCATTATTAACCGAGTCCAATGATCACAACACGCCTACAACATACTCTTTGCTCCTCCACCAGGCAGGCCACCAGGTTAATGCCTAACCTCCCCATGACCACCTGATTGCAAAGAGTGAGTCTCATTTATGGTTGGGAGGGCCTTTGGAGGCGGATACGCGCAGAGCGTGTTGCAGACCAGAGGGGGAGAAGGTGTCCAGGTCACTTGAGTAGACCAGCTGTTCTTATCTTCCAGTCCGAAAGCAGGCGCTTTTGGGACACAGCACAGGGACCGAGGAAGAGGAAGAGGAGTAGGACGCCAGCATGGCGAAGGAGATCTACGTGTCCAAGGCGTTCGCCATCATCACGGTCGCCCTGACCGTCTCTGCCATCGCGGGCATCATCACCATGGTGATCGTCTACGAGGCCCAAATGGCCGGGACGGTGCCCACGCCCAGACCGCCCCGCCCGGTGCCCACCACCTTCCCCACAGGGCCGCCGCCCGACTGGCGGCTCCCTGGGAACCTGCGGCCCCAAAGCTACGCGCTGTTCATCCAGCCGCACCTGTACGCCAGCATCAACACGAGCGACGTCAACGCCACGGAGCAGAGCACGCTGTTCACCGGGAACTCCACGGTGGTCTTCCGCTGCGTGGAGAAGACCCTGAGCATCTTCCTTCACAGCGACAACCTGACCCTGGAGGAGATGTCCGTGAGGGACCTTGACTCGGGCGAGAAGCTCACCATCTTACGCAGCGAGATGCACGACGATGGGAGCGACTTCCTGGAGATTGAGCTGTCGGAGCCCCTGGAGGAAGGGGGAAATTACAGCCTGTTTGTGGACTTCTGGGGGGAGATGGACGACAATATGGCAGGATTGTATTTCGGCTCCTACGAGGAAGACGGCTTGACGAAGTAAGTGAGAACAAAGTTTTACAAAGTGTACCCGGGTGCTTTTCAAGGAACACATGTTTCAACCGCACCAAAGAGCTGCAATGGCACTCACCATTTACATTCTGCACTTGCCAAGCAGAAACAAATGTTCTAGTGCTGTAAGTATGTGCCTGTGTGTGCGTGTTATAGAGAGAAAAAGACATTGAAGGCAATTGGGGCGAGGTTAAAACACAATGCCACTGTATAACACTATAAGGTACATGCTGGCTTTATTCCTCATATGTTCCCATCTGAGACTTCACCAGCCTTATGTCCACTCCTTCCTCTGTATGCTCTTTGTTTTGGGCCGATTACTGAGAATTGGGAAACTTTCTATCCATGAAAAGGAGTTCTGTTTAATGTTATCATGGTTGAAAAGTTAGGAAACATCAAACGAAATGTGTTAAAGAGGTTTAGGAGAAAATAAGTAAGAAAACAAAAAAGAATGACCAGGGAAGTTAACTCCAAACACATACAGACAACTCTTAATGAACATCATAAAGAATGATTCAATGTTCACAATGGTAATCAAGGTAAACACTATGTTATTCAGTGTTTTCAATGTTGAAGGACATTTTAGGGTTTGAAGAGCCAACATGAACATGCCATCTTTCGTGTGCCTCCCTTCCTTACATTTTTAACACTATATTGTGGAGTGCATTAAATGAGACGAGACGGAGATGCGTCGAGTCAGCTTTTACTCTCCACTTCAATTACTCAAACACCTGTGCAACGGGTGAAGTTAAAGGGCCACCCTCCGTTGACCTTCCAGCCCATAACCCCTTTCCCTTAAAGGTACAGGCCCCTGGTGAATGTCTCTTCCTCTCCTCTGTGGGTCACCACACAGACCCCCCAGAATTCAGCCAAAATAACAGGGCCAGACTGAATAGATACCCCAAAGAGAACACGGCACACCCACTAGTGCAAAACAGAACAGCTCATAAAAGAAAACTCAACGTATAGGGGGGTGGACCAGGCAGCCATCACGGCTGCGCTGAACAGGAGGAGGGCAAAGGGCCGGGGCAGGTGTGGAGGCTGCCGCAGTCATCATTATTAAATAAAAAATACTAAATATACAACAAATAGGATGTTTGTTAAAAACATGAGGAGAGCATTGGCTGACGTTATACTTTTCTAGGAAACACACCAGTTTATTACAATGCAGCACTCTGGCGATAATGATTGACACTAATCCTGATGATGCTCGTAAAATGAAAGATATGAGTGAAAACTTTCACACGTTGGAAACAGTTGGAACAGGCTGTCCCCCCCCCCCCAACAATGAAAAGCCTAATGGTTGCATACAAGCGAAATAGTTCAATTGTTAGAAAACAGAAACTGAATGTTGTCCATACCTAATATGCCGGCTATTTAAATGTATTTTAAAAGTTGTATTGAAAGAACCTACCTACAGAAAATGCTGGTTAGGCTGGTAAGCATATAACATATTGATAACGTAACTAAAACGTATGACATGTCTACAGATATTTTGCCGTCACCCATATGGAGCCAATAGACGCCAGGAAAGTCTTTCCTTGTTTTGACGAACCCGCGTTGAAGGCTACCTTTGACGTCACCATTATCCACAGGGTGGCCACCACCGCACTTGGCAACTGGGAAATTAGCGGTAAAAAAACACCAAAACATTAAATATACATTATATATGTGTATATACGTGCTGCCATCATATTTGAGACCAATGTATCCTCTCAAAGTGTGAGAAGAACAATGATGTACATTTTCTTTAGGGTGTTACTGGTGAATACAAGTACAGACCCATCTCATTTTCCATTGTAGCTACCGAAATTATAGATGACGAGTGGAAGTTCACCAGATTCCACCCCACAAAGCTGATGTCCACATACCTGCTGGCCTTCTCAGTCTCAGACTTTCCTTCTACCAAGCAGGTGGTCGTCAACGGAGTGACCATCAAAGTAGGTTCTCACTTTGCCTTTCACTAAGTAAGAATGGAGATGCTGGACAACAGCGACTAGCAGACTATAACATTTATGGTGTAAGTTCCAAAAGTAACAGAATCCCCAATCCTCAAATCACCATCAACTCCTCTCTGAAACAGTGGCCCTCGTACAGGTTAAGCCCCCTTTATAAAAGACCTCCAACCAAGCATTCTGCAGAGCCACTTGAAGTGTATAAAGTGCCACCATACTCAACTATTATATCAGCACATCCATTGAAACTCTGTCCACAACCTGCATAGGCTTTACTGTATGTGGGCATGTGTTCTCCATGCAGAACTACGGTCGGAAAGAGGCCATTGAAGCTGGACATGCTCAGTATGCAACAGAAATCACCGGGAAACTGCTCAGCTTCTACGAATCAAAGTTCGGCATCAACTACTCTCAAAACAAGCTGGGTAAGGCCTGGACTCACAGAGTGAGATGGGATCGCTGAATGAGTGAATGGTATATAATAACAACAAATAAAACCCCTCAAAAGGTGTTTGTTTCAAGTCGTGTAACATCTCAACTTACAAATAACGTGGACACATCTGTAGGCGATGCTGATTGATGGTGATCTCTGTAATATGATGGCGGAGAAGGAGGGTTTAGTTTGTACATACACTGTGGTTATACATATTTGTATGATTCCTTCAAGCCTCTTTCTTTCTGTCCCCAGACCAGTTTGCGGTGCCGGCTTCAATCTTCGCAGCCATGGAGAACTGGGGTCTGATCACTTACGATGAGTCAATGTTGTTCTACGACAAGGAAACGTCCTCAATGCTGCAGAAGGGATGGGTTATGGAAATAGTTGCCCACGAGCTGTCCCATCAGGTCAGAGTTCAACTTCACCCAAATATACATATCCATGTGTCAATATATACCGGTAACACACTTCATAATAACGAATGGCTATTCATGACTAATAAATGATTAATAAATACAAATAAATCATGAATTCATTAGTAATTAATCATGAATTCATATTTCATTATGACCTACATTTTTTGTAATTATATACATGATTAATACATGAAGTAATACAATCAAATATTAATTCATGATTAATTACTAATGAATTCATGATTTATTAGCATTTATGAATCACTTATTATCTTTTACTAATAATGTATTAATAATTAAGGAGTCATTTATAGCCATTCCTTATTAAAACGTGTTGCATATATCTTCAAAAACGTACACAGATAGAGATAGATAGAGACGTTGTCCCTCACTCACAGTGGTTTGGAAACCTGGTGACCATGACGTGGTGGAACGACATCTGGCTGAACGAGGGCTTCGCCACCTACATGGCCCTGCAGGGCCAGGTCTACCTGGAGCCGGACTGGAACATCGTATGAACCTTCTCCTCACATCCTTCTGTCTAGCGTTTCAGAACACCCTGCTTTAGTTTTCAAGTTCTATGCAATTATATACACAGGCGCTACGTTTGACACATGTTCATTTTGAATATATCGCGTTATTAGCATTATTATTATGTCAATGTCAATGTCAATTTTATTTATATAGCGCATTTACTGACGGCTTGGCCGCACCAAAGTGCTTCACAGTAAAGTGCAGTAATTCAGAGAAAAAAGGCACAACAACAGCAACAAA